>APFE031293912.1:2250-19661 GCA_000404065.3 Pinus taeda
GGGTCATCATTTTGGTCTTGCATTCTTGACCTTTTCCTAGAGGATCTGAGTTCATACTTTATGTGTAACTAAGCTTGCATGAATTCAAAAAACTATCTACAATAGTTGTCGATCTCGCCATCATCCAGTGGGGCATCCAACTCATCCCCTTCTTCCGCATGTGCTTCAATTTCATATTCCTCTTTAGAGATAGAGGAGAACTAGTTTTATTGAGCTTCCATGATTTCTTCAACATGTTCCTCTGGATCATTGTTCAAATGCAAAGGAGGTTGAATGTGATCTTGTTGATATTTTCTCTCCCTTTGGAAGATATGCAATGGTGGTCTCCTACACCAGGGATTAAAATTTCAATTAGGAGTTGGTTGATTATGCCGAGGATGATTTTTGTTTTCTAATTCCATTTTTACAAGATTGTTAGACAAATTTCTTATCAACTTATTCATATCCTCAAGCTTTTGTTCTTGGGTTTCCTTTCCATGGCTCAAAGAATTTGTTCTTCTCCTATCACCATACTCATATTTCTCTCTCCATTTCTCGATGGAGGTAAAATTTGCTTCAAATTCTAAATCATCTATTTGAATTTGGTCCATGGTACAAGACTTTCTTTCTCTAAGGGTGAATCTAAATTCAGGTTCAAAAGCCCCAATGAAAACCACTTTAGAAGTAGCCTATGGAGGTTTGATTTCAACAGGAAGACAATTATATAATTTGTTAAACATTTTTATGAATTCTAAAACATCTTCATTATTTTCTTTATTCATTGCATTAAATTCAATGAGGATATACCCATGGTCTCTTTTCTCTCCGCATTTTTTCATAAAATAATTCTCCATATCCTCCTATGTAGTTATCAATACGTTTGGGTGGGATTTGAACCATTTCCTTGCCTCCCCATCCAAATATTGAACAAAAAAATTTAGCACCACATCCAAGTGTTCTACATTCATATTTTCTAAAAATGCACAAAACATTTCTATATGTCTTTGTGCTTAGATATCATCTTCTTTGGTGAATCTTGGAAAGAGCTGAAGATAGTCTTGCAGCATACCATTTAGGGGTTGTGGAAACTCCAACGGGGCATATTTATTTAGGATAAAACTAGGGACAACCATGTTTTACAAAGGAGGTAGTAGGAGGTTTATCATAGGGACTTGTTGAGGAGTTTTCTGGATTGCAGCTGACTAGGGCTGAGTCAGAACGCTATTTACACTCTGTGTTGGACTATTTATGAGAATGTCTTTAACCTCCTCAGGTTCTAGAAAGGTATAAAAAGTGAAAGGAGGTGAGAATATATGAATTTATTCGATTTTGACTCTTGAGGAAAATGGGCCAAATAATGCACAACTCTCCTCAAGATATTTCAAGACTTTCAAGGAAGACTCAGGGTAATTTATCACAGCCTATTGAGACCTGGAGGATGATACATCTGGAAAAGAGGTCACAGGAGCTAAAGTGACATGATTTATTTCTTTCCATATTCTCCTAGATATTATCTTTTCAGGGTCAAACACGAGAGGGGTTCTTTGTTGTGAGGTATTAGAGCGAGTGTGTGGCATTTTTAAAGACATGGTGCTCAAAATGAAATTCAGACAGTGGAGTCATCAAGGTGAGAGATATACAATACACACCCCTTTTTTCTCACCTTACTCAAGGGTGTATGAATCTCGTACCCAGGGAAAAATTTTCCATCCACCCCTAACAACAGTGCTAGAAGATGTTGCAGCTCCTAGGGACAACTTCTAGGTTGAAAGGAGACTAGTGTCTAAGACAACTTGATGAGTGCTTCAAGGATCTGCTGATATTTTCTATTACACTCAGCATTTAACATATTTGAGATGAAATTGATTCAGAACCTTCCTTAAGTGGAGAAATACAAAGTTGAATGTCAAATATAACTCACATAAACATTAATATCTGGCTCTAGCGAGCCAACATCATATGCACATGCAATTTTATAGGTAATTTGTAGTATATTGGATAGAGGAATAAAAGAAAAAAGAAAACCAATGCACATGGCTTAAAATTTAAGAATCTTGTTCATTGAGTTTAGCGTGAAATGTATGATAAGGATGTTTAACTAAAGTGATAAGATACATGGAGCACATTTTAAGGATAACAATTCATATTAGTTATAGGCATCTTTAATTAGCATTAGACCTAGATGAATCCATAAATTTATGAACACATATCCAGCAGTTGCTATTACATGTAATCTGAGAAGAAGAGTGAGAACATATGGAACAAACACAAGAAGGAATACATACTACACATGCATATGAGCTAGAATCACCAAAGACATTTATTAATATTCCACAAAGCATACATTTCATTGACAACTTGCAAAGCTTCTCTCTCTTGGAAAACCAAAATTCCAATGTAACAACCCTAGTGAAAAGTTCATGCAATAATGCAAATAAATGAAAAATAAGGCCATGGTGATGAGACATGTATTCCAAGCTGAATGGTGGGAGAAACATCCTAGTGCGTGTTGATTCGGTTTATTATGGCTGAGGGAATTGGCAAAGGAAATGGTTAAGGATTTGGAAAGGAAAAATGGCATTTTTGGCACATTTATTTATCAAAATAATGGAAAATAGGAGAAAAGGAAGGTGAAAGGTCATAGGTTGCACGTGAGGAGGAAATTGAAGGAAAATAATCGAAAATCAAGAAAATAGAGGCCTCATTAATAAAAAGGCTTATGAGGATCAATTGGCAAGATTCTTAGTCAGTGTTAAGCTCTCAGACAGTGTAAATCTCTTGACTCAAGCTTAGTCATTGTAAACTCTTGGCTCAAGCTTTTTCTATGGTTATGCATGGGATAAAGAAAGCAAAGAAGGAAAGAAGAAGGAAGGAGCAAGCAAGGAAAGGTAGGATCAAGCAGCTATAGTGCGATTCCTTGCAAGTATCGATTTGCATGTGTATTTTCCTTGCTAGCTTTGTCATGCATGGTATTGCATGTGGATTATTTGTTGTCATGGCCTGGTTTTTGCCAGGTGTAACAATTTTTTTAGCCTAGCCTTGCCATTTATGGATAGCCATGTTGTGATGGGGCTCTCATGTTTTGGTTGAGCTAGATGGTCGGATGGATTCGAAGCTGAGTGAGGTGGATCTCTAAAATGATATAACACATGGCCTAGTAACCCTTGAACCAGACTATGGGTTGCTGTAAAGCCATATTTTTTGTTGCCTTGAATGGCCTAGGAATCCTTTTCGGTTAATGGTGGGATATACGGTAAATTGTAAAGGTGGTTTGCTCTCCGTTGGGCCTAGTAATCATGGGTTTGGAATATGCGGTAAAGCCTGGAGAGTGGGTCTTGGTTTAGGGCCTAGTTATCCTGTGTGGATTGTGGTAAATCCAAAGAGATTGGGATCTCGATGTAAGGCCTAGTGATCTATGTTTGGATTGGGGTAAAGCCTAAGAGACTAGGAGGTTGGAAAATTCCTCACGATGTAGGTGGAGAAATCCAGTGGCATCCATTCTTGTTTGGCCTAATGATTGGGTGGAGATCACGATAAAGCCTATTATGACATGTTTATTGTGTTGGCCTAGTTATCTAGGATGGATTATGGTAAATCCTAGTTTCTATTGATGAGGGTGAGGTGTTTTAGCCTCGGTATGCCCTGGTTGGTTCTTTTGGTGTGAATCTCACATTCATGGTTCGAATATGGAATGAGGGTGAATGGATGAAGACAGATTTGGCTCAGCCATTCTACAGTCAGGTGGAATGTGGAAGTCCCATCCCGAGTTGGATTTTGCATCATCAATAAGAGGTTATTTATTCTTGTATTTATATGAGCATTATACTAGATTATATGAGGTTTACATTGCAGTGAGTTCATTGTTATTTAGGTCCCTATTATGTCGTTTATGTATATGTTTTATGACAACAACTATGTATGGATCTCATCATGTATTTACTTGTAACTAAATGATCAATGTATCTATGGACTAATGGATGGAATGGTAGTTAATGTGATAAGGCATCAATGATTCATGGCGAATCTCAAACAAGTATGAGAAACCTATGCTCAGATATGTTATTTACACATGTAGTTTACATGTTTGTGATATGTTGGACGAAATTTTTGTCATGGTTAGTAGGGGTCCAATCAAGGTATTAAACAAGTATTTTCTTTAGTAGTGTCATTTCCATGTTATTTTACTGTTTTAAAGAGATGGTTCAATTTTGGGCTCTAGGCCTGAAAAATTGGCTCAAACCCCAGGAACGCTGGCATAGCACTAACTAAATGAGTCTCTGGATGTCCGCAGGAAAGCTTGTGAGAGAGACTATGGGTTTTTGGACATTCTCATGCCTATAACATGAAAGCAAATGAGGCTTAAGTTGTCTAAAAGCTCAGTGGGACCCAAGGGCATTTTGTGTAAAGTGTTGGATTGCTTCCTAAGGGTCCTAAAGCTAATGTTGAATGTCTGTATGGTGTGTTTCTATCGGTTCCACTTCCTTAATGTTACTTAGGAGGTCGAATCATATCATATTGTCCTCTTGTCACATGTTTACCCTGGCTGGCTAATTGCTTGGGTAGATGTGGCAGGAGGGTGTTACAGATTAGTATGTGAGGGTGGTTGCGCTCTCCTTGGGTGAAGGCGCTTGGTCATGCATGCATGTCAGTTTCATGTGTGTCTCTTACACTTGCATTCCATGTGCGTGTTTCATTGCATAATGATTGATCATGGTTGTAGTAAGGTGGTCATGAGGAACTTGTTGTTGATTTTGTGGAATGCATCATCATGAGTATATGACTGGTTACATATTGTTATATGTTTCTTACATGTTGTTATATGTTGCTTTATTACATCCTTATATGGTAGGTTGCATTCTTGCATGTTTGACTACATGTATCAGTCTTGTAGGTTGGTTACAAGAATTGATCGCTCATGCTCAACTACATGTGTTAATGCGTGTGCAATTGATTAGGCATTGTTTATCCATATTGATAGTTGCATGTAGAAATGTGTACAATGGAGTAATGGTTGTTTTCATGCATGAGGTCATGGTTTGTGAAGCTGAAATGGTCATTCATTGATGACTAGACTCTAGCTAGAATGATATGTATATGGTTTTGTACTCATGTGTTATATGTCTATATGCAATCGTTATGCATGTATGGTCTTGGTTATAGTTATGCATGAATAGTAGGTAAAACATGCATTGTGAAGTCATGGTATGTGGTTTAATTCATCAGGGTGATATTGGTACATTATGATGCAAATATGTTGGCTGAGATATAGTAGGCGATGCAGATCATCATAATGAGGTTGCAGCATTAGGCTTTGGGGTAAGAGCAGATCATCATACATGTATTGTATGTTGACATGCATGCATGTAAATTAAGAATTTTTATATGCATTAGGGTTATGTACATTAGGTTTATGTACATGTCTTTTGATGTTATGGTTACATTCATGATAGATGTTAGTTCATTAGTGTAGCTATATGCACATGTGTTAGATAGTCAAGAATGATAGTACCCTATAATTGCATGCATTTACATTGTTGCTTTATATAGATAACCTGATGATTATGTTATATGTTTTTGATGAGTATGTTATAGGTTAAATTCTTGTTGTTATATTACAGTTAGCTTGATAATTAAGTTATATGTTTTTGATGAGCATGATTTATAGCTTATGGTTGTTATGTGCTAGTAACTTGATGATTAGGGTTATTTCATTAAGATCTTGACGTCATATGTATCATGCTAAATTGGATTGACCTATGTAGATGGTTAGGGTTATGACATTCTGGTATGAGCCAACATATTTGTGATATGGTGTTGTACTAATCTTGATTGACTTTTCATATGTGTGAATGATAATTGTGTATGAGTTATGATGGAAACATGTTAGCTTGTGACTATTTTGGATATCATGGTCTTATTTATGTTTGAGTTTATATGTTGTGAAGTTATATCCCACTAACTAGATTTATTGTGTAGGCAAGATTGCCTCCCCTGAGATAAATTAAAATACGAACTTGTTTATGTCATCTACGTTGTGTTTGATTATGGCATCTATTTGGTGTTTGAGTGTTTGGTGTCTAGTTGATTTATTTAACATGATATGCTTGCAAGTTGGTTGAATGTTTGATGAATTGCATAATATGAGTATGTGTTCCAGTGATATTGCTTTAAGATGATTGTACTAACACATATGTGTTAAGACAATTGATATGTACTTGAATGTAGTTGACAATTGTAGCATTATGTCTAATGACTATGAGTTGACTATGGGTTATGACATGATTGTTTGTAAAAATTGATTTCAAATTGACAGATATCATTGTCTTAATATTTGAAACATTTGGTTGACACGAGTGAGAAGTTGCAGGAAACATGCTTGGTATTAGCATGACAAGGTAATAATTGATGTGTTTATATAACTAATAGTTGGGTGATGTGACAATACATAGTAAGCCTCGATTGCAACAAGGTAAAAGGTAAAGGAAAGGAACTAGGCAAGAATTCATTTGGCTATGTTTGGAAACCTTAATTCCAAATGAATGAGTATTTTGCACACAGGAAGGCTTCTTAACCTTAATATTGTCAGACATTATGTGGATACATGCTATATTCATGAACATGTAATTAACAGGTATATTAGCTAGTCTTTAGTTATAGGTCAATTTTTCAAGGGAATTGGATTCCATTGAGAGATGGCATGGATGTGTTCAACTACTAGGAAACGTGCTTGGAACAAAAAGATAAGGTATCTGGTGTATTGTTATATTTATTTATGCATTGACAATTATGTGTTTATGGTAGTATGATGCAAGGGATTGCATGGAAAAAGAGGCTACCCTGAAATATTGAATAAGGCTCAGGTTGAGCTTTCCTTGGGAACCATGGGGACTGAATCATGGTGTTTTTTTTAGTCTTTTGCTTATGGTATTTTGCGGTTTTTGCGCTTGATTTGCAATTTTGTTTGTGTCTAGTACATAATTATGCCACTTTCTTGTAGTGTCATGTTGTTATTGGTTTTCATGGTTTTCTTCTTGATTGTTTCTTGGTATTTCCTTTATGTTTTGAGTCTTGGGAATTGGTTTGGGGAAGAACCAGATCATGGCTACAGGTTAAATAGAGAGCAATGTGTACATGTGGTGTCCCGCATACATGTCGTGTGTATGGTACTATGTACATGCGGTATTATGTACACATTGTACAATGGTGCAGTGTACATATGGCATTATGTACACATTGTGCAGGTGGTGTCGTGTACATGTGATGTTGTGCACACCTTGTGCTGGTGGTGCTTTATACATATGGTACTAGTGTATGTGTGGTATTGTGCACATGCCATACATGTTGTGTTGAATGCACACGGTACTAGGTGCATGTATTGCATGGTGATGTATGTCGTGTGTGGTTGTATGGGTGTGAAGCACACTATGTGTATGTGCACATGGTTGAGGAGAAGGCACTCGGTGTTTTTTTAGTGTGGCAACCAATCGGGAGTGCATATGGGATAAAGACAGAGGTAGAAGCTAAGGATTGATGAAAGGATAAGTATCAACAATTTATTTCAATTTTATTATTCATGTGATTTATGACTATAGTACATGATGATTATATGTGATCTATGTGATTCGAATTTAAACATGAATGCAACAAATTGTTGAATTTAGACTTATGAGATCCATATCAAGTTTATAAAGAATATTTTTCAGTGAAAATCACATCGTAGTTCATTTGTCGACACGTTTCGAACCAACAAGTGTGGTTCATCGTCAGGGCAAGTTGAAGAACCAGATCATGGCTACAAGTTAAATAGAGAGAAAAGATCATTGAATGATCTTCTCTCTCTATTTAACCTGTAGCCACGATCTGGTTCTTCAACTTGTCCTGATGATGAACCACACTTGTTGGTTCGAAAGGTGTCGACAAATGAACTACGATGTGATTTTCACAGAAAAATCTTCTCTATAATGCAACAAATTACAGATATAACCATAAATATGATGACTACATCCTCTGAATTGTGTTACAATGAGGCTCAAGGGCCTATTTATTATTGGAAAACATGAGAAAAACCTAAACGACCATAACCCTAACCTTGGGAGATGTAATGCCAAGAGTTTGTGGGGTCCGTTGGGGTTAGTTGGGCAACCAACTTCCCGGGGTCATAACTTGGTCATATTATCTCCATTTGGCGCGTACAATACCTTGTTGGAAAGGTCTCTCCGACTACTACAAGTTTTTCCATAGAAACATTCCTATGGCTATGGGCCTACAACAGACCTAAAAAAGTGTCATTTATGGGATCAAAACTGCTTTGAAAGTTTGGGACCTGAAAAACTGCTAAAAATAGTAAATGCTAAAATAAAAAAAGGAAACAAATGAAACCCACTAGAGATCTAGGTGGAATAGGTGGGTGGCCATAAATATCCACCACGATCACTATGATTCTAGTTTATGATGGTTACATGTGATTTATGATTTTGATTTATAATGGTTATGTTTTGAGCTAACCATATGTGACATGTTTATACATGATGTTTTGATCAAACAGTTAGTTTGACTTGTTCTGATAGGAAGCTAACAGGATTGCAAATGTACCTCATTTACAAGCTACCAATGAGGTATGATGTGAATTTATTTCAATTTATTTAAATCTAATGGAAGTTATGTGTTTAGAAAAGGAATGCATGAACATGCCCAGTTGGGTAGTTGAAATCGACTGCAAGAATGGGCAACAATAGAAAAAGAAATTAGAACATGCAATAGTATGCTGGTAAAGCACTTTAGGAACAGGGCCATTGTAGGGACACTGGTACCCAATAGTGTCCATTGATTTCCATGAACATGCTATGACCGGTATGATGGTTGAGGCAGGTATATACCTTGGTTGTTTGATCTTTTGATGTGAGGAGGCCTTTCCAAGGGATGGATATCCCAAGATATGGGATGCCGAGGAACTTGGAAGGTGAGTGATTGCACGGAAAGGGGTGACCAGATTTCCTGAGGGAATGTATAGAAAAGAAGGGAAGGTCGTGGATATTTGTTTTGGCCATTAGCATTACCAAATGGAATTAGATGCACATTGGGAATGCACCCTGGAAAAATGAGTCAATAACTGTTCACTAAGGGGACATGTAGTGTTGGACATTCGATGCAACTTTGACTGTGACAGTGGATTATGGACTTCTTGGGAAGGAGGTGAATCTTGGTACTACTTTGAGGGTGGAGGTGTGATCCTCTAGATTAATTTGTTGATTGATATATGCATCATATCCTTTTATTTTCTAGTTTAGAAAATGTGCATATGTGTATATGTGGTTATTGTAAATACCGTAATGAGCTATGTTATAAAACTCCAGTATGTGGTATGTTGTCATAATGTTTTTCTTTTGAGCAGGTCATTCATTGTAAATATTACAACGAGTTGAGTTATAAATATCCATGGGTATTATGTTTTTTTTTTAGTAGTTTAGTTGAGGTGATAGTGTGGTTTAAAACTGAGGACGGTGTTCCCCAAGGGGGAGGGTTCTGTAACATCCCTCGTGAAAAGTTAATGTAATAATGTAAATAAAAGAAAAATAAGGCCACTGTGAGGGGACACATATTCTAATTTGAATGGTGGGAGAAACATCCTAGTGGGTGTTGATCCAGTTTATTATGGCTAAGGGAATTGGAAAAGGAATTGACTGAGGTTTTGAAAAGGCACAATGGTAGTTTTGGTACATTTATTTATAAAAATAATGGAAAATAGGAGAAAAGGAAGGTGAAAGGTCACATGTTGCATGTGAGGAGGAAATTGAAGGGAAATAATGGAAAATGAAGAAAATGGAGGCCTCATTAATAAAAGGGCTTCTGAGGATCAGTTGGCAAGCTTCTTAGTCAGTGTTAAGCTCTTAGACAGTGTAAATCTCTTGGCTCAAGCTTAGTCAGTGTAAGCTCTTGGCTCAAGCTTTTGCTATGGTTATGCATGGGATCAAGAAAGGCAAAAAAGGCAAGAAGAAGGAAGGAGCAAGAAAGAAAAGGCAAGATCAAACAACTACAATAATATTCCTTGTAGGTATTGATTTGCATGTGCATTTTCCTTGCTATATTTGACATGCATGTGGTTCTTTTGCTTTTATGGCATGGGTTTTTCCAGGTGTAACAATGTTTTCAGCCTAGCCTTGCCATTTTCAGATAGCCATGGTGTGATGGTGTTCTCATGTTTTGGTTGAGCTAGATGGATGGATGGATTCAAGGTTGAGTGAGGTGGACTTGCGAAATGATAAAAAAGATGACCTAGTAACCCCTGAACCAGAATGTGGGTTGTGGTAAATTTGGATTTTTTGTTGCCTCAGATGACCTAGGAATCCTTGTTGGTGAATGGCGGGATATATGATAAAACCTAGAGGTAGTTTTCTCTCCATTGGGCCTAGTAATCCTGGGTTTGGGATATGTGGTAAATCTTGGAGAGTGGGTCTTTGTTTAGGGCCTAGTGATCGAGTGTGGATTGCGGTAAAGCCTAAGAGACTGAGGTCTCGGTGTAGGGCCTAGTGATCTATGTTTGGAATGTGGTAAAGCCTGAGAGACTAGGAGGAAAGAAAATTCCTCATGGTGTAGGTGAAGAAATCTGGTGGCATTCATGCCTTTTTGACCTAGTGATCGGGTGGAGATCACGGTAAATCTTGTTATGATATGTTTATTGTGTTTGCCTAGTGATCTAGGATGGATTACGGTAAAGCCTGGTTTCTATTGATGAGGGTGAGGTGGTTTAGCCTCGATATGCCCTGGTTGGTTCTTTTGGTTTGATTCGCACATTCATGCTTGGAATATGGCACGGGGGTGAATGGATGAAGAGAGATTTGGCTCAGCCATTTTATGATGGGGTGGAACATGGAAGTCTCATCCCGTGTTGGATTTTTCATCATCAATAACAAGTTATTTCTTCTTGTATTTATATGAGCATTACACTGGATTATATGTGGTTTATATGGTGGTTAGTTCAATGGTATTTATGTCCCTATTATGTTGGTTATGTATATGTTTTATGACAACAACTATGTACGGCTCTCATCACATTTTTAATTGTAATTAAATGATTAATGTATCTATGGACTAATGGATGGAATGGAAGTTGAAGTGATAAGGCATCAAATCTTCATGGAGAATATTATATAAGTATGAGACCCCTATGCTCATATATGTTATTTACACCTGTAGTTTACATATTCATGATATGTTTGATGAAATGCCTGTTATGGCTAGTAGGGGCCCAGTCAAGGTCTTAAACACGTATTTGTTTTAGTATTGTCATTTCCATGTTATTTTTCTATTCTGAAGAGATGGTTAAATTCTAGGGAGTGACCTAGACGTTGGGCCTAAAAAAGTGGCCCAAATCCTTGGGACGTTGGCATAGCACTTACTAAATGAGTCGCTGGATGCTAGAAGGCAAGCCTATGAGAGTGACTCTGGGTTTCTGGATGTTATCATGCCTATAACATGAGAACGACTGAGGCTTAAGTTATCCAAAAGCTCAGTGGAACCCAAGGGCAAGCTATCTAAAGTGTTGGATTGGTTCCTGAGGGTCCCGAAGATGATTTTTAATGTCTATATGGTGTGTTTCTATCAGTTCTACTTCCTTAACATGACCTAGGACTTCAAATCATATCATAGTGACCTCTCGTTGCATGTTTACCCCGGCTGGCTAGTTGCTTTGGTATACATGGCAGGAGGGTGTTACATCTGAACCCCTGGTTCTATATCATAAACTATTTTTATAAGCCTGAGAGGGAGATCCCATTACAAAATATTATTTCTTGATTTTCCAGTGAACCATCATAACAAAATATCACCATGTTCAGTGACATAGTTGTACAAAAATAATTCTTACTAACTGACATTGTTTCTTCTAAAATACAATATTTACATAAAACTGAAAATCCAAATGTCACAATTGGCACGATCAGAAGCATCCTTAGTCATGATAAATAGGTTCTCGGGGTAGTGTCACTGGATTGATGATCTGGAGCACATGCGGATTAACAAATTATTCACACCTCTGCCATAGTGTTGGAGTTGGTAGAGGAGCATAAAAGAATCACTAATATGCAATATTTAGATTCGTGACCAATGTATAGTCCAACCTAGGGAAGAACAAGGTCTTTACCAATCCTAACATCTGAAACTCCTTTCTGAGATAGTCAACCATTGTTTTACCTTTAAGGGTGGCAATCTTCTCACGAGAGGAATCCACCTTGCTCTTGGCCTCCACTAGAATCTGATTGTATTGTTTCCATGGGATTAGAATTACGACAAGATCCCAGCAGCTAAGCATCCCTGCCCCGGCTCTCTCATCAAACTCAGCATGGAAAGTGGCCACATCTTTCTGTACCACCCCTAGGCATTCCTCGGCTTTGAATCTAGCCTCCTCCTTCTCGACAACTTTAGAGATCTCCATGATAGCAAAAACTCTTAGATCCACTACATCTATTGGCCTCAAATCACTGAGTAACATTTCTTTCACAAAATGAATGAACTTCTTGGAAATCTAGGAGTTATTTTCCCCATATTATTTGGCAACTAGGATGAAAAACTCATAATCCTTGATCATAATCTTCTGTTCATCCATCAGATTTATGTACTCCCAGTTGCTTTTCATTTCTACTATGATTTCATCCTAGACAAGTTGCTTGGCATGCAGGAGAGACATGTTTCTTTTCAACTTGCCTTTTAGCTCAACAATCTCTTGGTTTGCTGCTTGTAGGTTCTTACCAATCAGGTCTGCATTGGTCCTGGTTATCTCAAGGTTTTTTTTTTCTTTCTATGCTAGGTTTCTTTTGGTTGTGTCTAAAGACTTTCTTAATCTCCCCTTCCGGAAGCTGGACTTCGATGAGTGTCTTGGTGAGTTTCTCTATGGAATTTTGGGGGTACGAAAGTTTCGCTGCTTGCTTCTTAAGGGCTACTATCTCATTATTTATTTCTATCAGTTCTTTGCCCAAGATTTCTTTCTCTTCTTCCACCTGTGCAAGTTCCTTAGATTGCACATGCTCACTACTTGGCATCTTTAGTTTGTGCCTTAGCTCTTTTACTTCTGCTTATGAACATTAGAGAAGGGCTTCAAATGCATCTTTGTCTTTTGGATTTACCCCCAAATTCACAATCAACTCTTTGAAGCTCTCATTCTGCATGTGTAGAGCTTTGGATTTATCTCTCTCCTGTTTTAACCTTGTCGTTGCCTTCTCTAGTGACTTCTCATCCTTGTTGATGGTCATTGCATTTCTATTGAGCTCAATGTACAACATCTCCCCCACTTTCCTGTGAAATTTGATCTTATCTGGCAGAGGGACGCTTTTCAATTCTAATGAAATGTCCAGGGAATTGAATTGAGAGCCCGAAGGCAATGATTGTGCTAGTGGGTACCGCAACAAGAACTTCATTTGATTTCTTTCTATGTCCATAGCAGCTAGAAGTCTGGTTTGATATGGGACTGATGAGATGTCATTTGTTGTTTCATCTCTACCCTTAGCTTCTTGTTTCTTTCTTCAATGGCCTTTCCAATAGTCTAGCTTGGATCAGTAGTAGTTGCACTTCCTTTTGAACTTAAAACAACTCCCTCTGAAGAGGATGATGTAGTAGTCTATAATGGGTCTTCCAAAGTCAGCTAGAAGCCTGCATGATCTCGTCTTGTCTCTACTAACTTGGTTTCAATTTCTTCTTCATATATCTCTTGAGTCTTTGAATTTTTACTGAGGTGTACATCCTCCATCTCGACATCCTCAGTTTGGTCAATGGTCCTTTTATGTTCCTTGTCCTTAGATGTTGGAGTGTCGATCTTCATCTCTATATTAATATGAAACGAATCAAAGTTAGCTATCCATTAGATATCAGGACTATCCTCATGTTCATAAGTCGAAGCCTTTATGCTCTCTCTTCTCTTGGAAATGACATCATGAGGATCATAATTCCATACCTCCCCTAGATCAAAATTCATATGTTTTAGTAGTTCCTCAACTTCCCTATGGGTTTGCCTAGAATTGACAATAAGGGGTCCCACAATTTTTCCTAACTTAAACATATATCCCTTCTTAGTAGGGAAAAAGTGAACTTTGTCTACATTAAGGCTCTTTTTGATGAATTCCAGAGCGAAAATCCTCATGGGCATAAATACAGGTAGGCGGTAAGGAGGAAGCTCACACCCATATACCCTAATTGATGTGAAATCCTCAAATAGGTACCAGTCCCCCACCCTGGTATCCTTGCTAAGTTAGAGGATTACCACGAATGATCTTATAGGTAATGGCCATATAGGAGGATATAAACTGGGAATAACCCTCAACATCTGGTCTCTTCCTAGCAGCAATGCCCCAGTTAAAACAAACTTTCTTTGTTTGTTGGAAGCCACCAAAATAAGACCCAGGTACTCGAACTCATCCACATGAGTGTACACAAAAAATAAGAACAACAGTGAATAATATCTTAAATAGGAGGTGTGGGGAAATGGTGCAACTAGAATCTTATCGCCTCATCTAGGTAAGTAGGGATGCTGAACAAATGGCCAAGCTGCATCATTTTCCTTAGAAACCCTAGAGAGGATTTAGTAGCTATATTGGCATCATCATCCCCATATAGATGACCAATTAGGGATAGGATGGGCTGAACAGGCTCCACAAAAAGGGTTATAGGGAAACTGCCAGCAATAGGTAGAGACTATAGGCCAAGGGTTAGGATGATTTGTACAAAAGATTGTTGCTCATCAGCTGGAAGGGTAGTGTAATGGTAGACCAATGTGGTTTCTGTAAACTGCTTAGGTTCAGGGGAACTTACATAAGTTAGGTATTTTTTAATTAACTTTGGCGTTGCCTCAAGGATTTTGACCCAAGTTGAAGACACAAAACAATTATTCTTGTCTATGTAAGTTGTTTTTAACCATAAGATAAATTTAGGAAAATAGTGTACTGAGGGTGAAATTTGGAAGTACAGGCCTCAGTCCACCACCCAAAATAGGTCTTCTCCTCTGATGTGGTTACCATACAAGTTGAATCGAAGGTTCATGAGGTGGTGGGCACTAGAGGGGTCAAAAATTTGCACCTTCATGTCCATGAGATGCTTGACACTAGAGGAGGGTTTAACCTCATAGGATTTAGAGGGCTTAGGGGTCACCTTCTTCATGTTCCAATGAATATTCAAATAAATGGCAAGTGAAAGGGACTGACTGGTTACTTGGTTTCCCCAGAGATAGCTGAAAACAACGTCGGGTGGAGGTTAAGAACTCGCTGAGCAATTGAACAATGTTTATAGGAAAGACGAAAGGCAAGAGATGTTTGCATGGGGAAACAATACAAAACTTTTAAAAAATTGAGGCAAGGAGGGATTTTATAGACAAAGAGAGGAAAATGGTCAGCTAACGTGTGATGAAGTCACGGGAGGATGCGTGACAAAGGAGGATTGGGTGGTGTTAGACGATAGGTGGACGAGAGAGAGAGGGGGGAAAGATGTTACTGTTTAAATTTTTGAATTCCCCACTCGCTTGAATTGGCACTGACGAGATGATCAACCTAACAGGTGGTCCCCACCATCCTCCGACAAGTAGGAGAGCAGGAGGATGGTCCATCAGCTACCCCCTGGAATCAATCTAGGTCGTTGGGTTGGGGAGCCCGCCAAGTTGACTTGTCAACTCTGGGGGGTAGCGCTAGCTTATCACCCATGTAGGTTATACCTCGAAACACTGCTGGGGGGTAGTCGGGTGGAGATGGATGGTGATCCACCCTTAACCTGCTCAAAATTTAACCGAAAGGATGCACTTTGTTAAAAAATCCTCCTTTAGCCTGGTGCGCTTAACTAGTAGGGGCTCCATGAGTGTCGGTTTTAACCTTAGATGCTTCTGCCATAACGCTAGGGCTTGATAGTTTCCCCATCGTCGATTTAATTAACTTTTTAGTTAGGATTCTTGAATTTGTCTTCTCAACATTTTTTCATAAGTGATGAAGGGTAACGACATAAGGATTAAAATGCTAGAAGATGTTATTTTTGAATGTTAGTATTAATGACTGCAGGAGAAATAATTTCTTCAAGGCTATAAAATTTGTCGATGAGTTGCAAGGACCCAAAATGATTAGATATTGAATGTTAATTCCAAAAGACATGCTACAATAAGAGTTGAATATTATCAAAGCATCATGAGTTAGAGATTTCGACAACTTGATTGATTTTCTAGAAGAAGATATCAAGAATTGGTTGGCTACATTTTCTAATGACAATGAAGACCAAGTAGCAACAACTAAGCAACTATGATAAATTTTCAATGGACATAAAGGAGGAAATATTTGTGATAAGAGTAAAAAAATATATAATTGTCCCATCGATGTAGTACACTTAAAAATTATTTTAAATGAAATTGTTAATCCTGAATAGCTATCTCAAAAATTAGATTAACAGACATTCAAAAACTAATATAAACTTTAACAACAACCACTGAAAGAGAGAGAGAGAGTGAATGCATTCCACAAGTTGTTCTTCTACAATTTTGTGAGTGTTATTTATCTTATTTTGCAACAATTCCATTCGTTTCTCCTTAGCCTTTGATCATCCAACTTTATGAATTGTCTTATATATTTGTAAATTTGATCAATAACTATAGTTTCTCTTTTTATTTTAGGAAACCTCATATTATTTGGTCCACAGGAGCCCAATCCTAGTCCATTAAGGATGAACACCTTTACTTTTTTATGTTTAAGTATCATTATTTTGTAAAGTTTAGGCACACATTTTATTCAAAACATAAAGTCAATAAAATTATTATTTCACTCTCACAAAGAGTCATTTTTGGTTTCGAGGCTTTTAAAGGAGCAAAGAAATCTCATGAATATTCTCTAATCATTGTCCATGATCTTTGGAAGCATAAAATCATTTTAGAGTTCTCTGAATATCTGGACCACTTCTCTACTTTCTATCGATTGATTTGCTTCAAATATGTTTTCTTCATAATGTATGAATGGATGTACAACATGGATTGAATCGTCAAATTATATTTATTTGTGATATTCTTATTTTATTTTCCTTTGAAAACACCTGGTCCAATCACAAGAGAAAATGTTGAATGATCATATTTCTAGGCTTTGATTTATTTTGAATATCTGAATGATTAAAATGAGAAATGTCACCTCTATAAAAATGCAAAAGGAACATGAAAACGGACCCTAGGAGGTTGACTCTTTTTCCTGAATTGGAAAGACACCAATAAGGAGACGCCTAAAATCAAGCCATGTTAAGGGTTGGTGAGCCCTGAATTGGATGCAATCTTTAGATAATTTTGATAGCTTAAATACCCTAGATCATAATATTTTAAACCTAAAACTAGTCCCATAACTTTAGGACTTAAAAAACACAAAAAAACCAACCAAATTTAAATATTAAATTTTATTTAAATTATTTTTCACATTAATAGTTAAGTAATACATTTA
>APFE031293912.1:40062-76844 GCA_000404065.3 Pinus taeda
TTCTATTTTGACAGATGAAGTGGTAAAGTTTGAATTCATGCTTTGACATGCTCAGCTTTTTAGTTTGTTCAAAATTTATGTTTTCTACTGTCTAGAGAGGATTCAAATGGTTGTTTGCCCTCTTTAGCTCCTTCTCCATCATCCCTGATCATCCATCTCAGATTAAGGCATCAGCGCTCACTCCTACCTTGCCCCAAAGATCCCCCTGCAAAAAACTGTGCTCAATCCCCGCACCCTAAATTGCACTCCCTCCAATTTGCCACCAAAAAACCCAAAAACTTCAAATCAATCCCCCATATCAATTTACTAGCCTAAAATCCTTGTTCCTAATTGGTCAACTCATCCTATTGACAAAAATCCATCGAGTTTTGACCCGAGAGAGCCTTCTCATACCTCGTAGGGCTAGCTACGAGGTGAAATGGTTTGATGTAGCCTTGAGAGTTTGTCTATCTCAGCCTAGGTGAATTCCAAGCGCTAACACTACCCTTGAAATGTCTACTTCCACCATTGTGCTTCTTTCTAACAGTAATATTCTTAGCAGAATTCTGGCTAATGAAGGGGAAATCAGGTTGACACGGTTTATGGATAGTCAGAGGTTCCAGTTCCAGGGACTTCCTGCAAAGAAGGAAGTCTAAATCGCTAACGAACCGGTTCGAAGGAGAAAGTACAGGAGAGTTTTGAGGGGTGGAAGCATCCAAGGGCTCTTTGCCTTTAGTATGAGATGGAAGGATCTTTCTAGGCAACAGCGAGGATGAAGAGATAATAACAGGATGGGAGCCCACAGTAAACTGAAGTGGCGGCGGGGGAGGAACAGCATCACCATCGAAAGGTTCCAAGATGGGCGGGCACTAGGGGAAAGAGCAGTGAAACCATCCTTAGCTAGGCCTTGATGAGAAGGTCCCAAGCCCTGAGAGAGATCCTAGGAAGTCATTAGAGAAGATTGGATGGCATTGTTTCCTAAATTTTTAGATGCATTCCCTTCTAATAGTTCCGGTGGAGATAAACAGACAGAAGGAGATGAAACCTCTTTCTCAGAAATCAAGGGGGACACAGTCCGGAACTTACAATGAGGCATGTTGAAATTTGGAGCCTGTTGCCAAGAGAAATTTTTTATAAGGTGACCTGTCCTGTGACACGACGAGCATCTGAAGGGGATGCCCCATAAATCCAATCTTTGTTTTATATTTAAGTCTCTCCATGCAATCTCGATATGGTCAGGGAAACCCCCCTGATAGGCTTTTTCATTGATAATCCACGCAATTCTCTTATCCTTTTGTCCCAAACACCAAGGTTTGACGTAGATAAATCTACCGATTGAATTCCCAATCTCTTCTAAAGTTTCCTTAGACCACATCTCCATGAGGAGATTAGGGAGTTTTACCCATATCAGGTTATTTGAGGGAGTGTTTTTCAAGGGGTCAAAACTGATATACCACCTGTAGATCGCAAGGAAACTTCTTCCGTAAACCCATGGACACTTCATAATAGTTTCTGCATCACCGGCTTTCAGGAAATGGAAGCAATACCACTGTTTCATTAGATTAGAAATTATGGGAGTATAACCGGTCAGTGGCTTCCACTGGGCATCGAGCCATTTCCTCATCGCTGCATCATCCATCTCTGGGAAATGCCACCTACTCACCAAGGCAAGGTCCTGGAGACTTTCGATTCTTTCAAATAAGTGAATGCTCTCCAGTTTTAAAGTAGGAGGCGAGGGCGTGGTTTTAACAGGGTTTTGGGCCGTGTTATAGCGGGATGCATGTTCGCGGACAAGATTTTCTTATTGCAGGAGGATCCTTTTCTGTTTGAATCCCACAGAGGAAGCTCTCTTCAGTCCCTCATCTTCTCCCTATCAGCATCATATGTCACAGGCTTTCTACCAAGTCAGCCAAGGTTGATTGCCATCCGCCCGCCAGCGTGGCATTCCCCCAATCCTTCTCAACCTGTATTGCAACCCTGACCATATCCCCCGTAGCCGACGCATCGGACCCCTTGTCCATGCACCTCCAAAAAACAACCCCTTATATCCAAGAAAGATTACCAAATCGGGATTTGATACCAAAATAATCACCCACCTGACCAATTCTGAACATAAAGCCTGGATGTAATAAATGTCAGTTGAGGGGCATAAAGTCACTTCTGACACTTGAGTTGGCATCAAAGAAGACTCGAGGTGGATGACTCCAAGGTTCAAAGAGGGCGCGGAAAAAGAAGAGAGCTAAAGGTCAGGGGAATTAACTATAGCTGACAGAACCACACAGGGCTATAGACCCGAAGGGGAAGGCCTATGAATATTTTATACCCTCAAATATCGGATAAGGTGTCTAAAGGACAACCCCAAATCCCTAAGAGATTTGAAAATCCAAATCAAGGGAAGACCGTAAAAAAAAACGGTCCCTTGGAGAAGGATTTCCGGGCTAGAAAAACTAGGCCTCCGACTAACGGAAAAAAACCTGAGCGCGATTGACCAAGGAGGAAACTGGAATACCAGAAGAAGAAACAAAGGATAACATGAAGGCGCACCAGCACCTTGATGCTATTTAGCTTGTAGAAGAATCATGACAGACTAAACAACAGCAATAAAATTAAAAAATACACCACCATGGGCCTACTTTGAATCAGAAGTCTGTGCAAGGCTTGTAAATTACTATAAAATCCTTTAAATTCTGAAAGATTGTCCAGGTCATGTTGGGATAGTCCTCAAGACAAAGTATGGATACTGTTGAGCATGGTGGAGAAAAGGAAAAATGATCTTGAGAAAGCTTAGAAGATTGGCCTTTTAATTAAAAACTTTCTACCAGAATATGATCATCGCCAGAGACCTTACAAGAAACAAACATAAACTTACTGCCGAGGGGAAGGTGCCGGACCTTTTCCAACAAAAACCAATAATGCAGCAAACTAGGATTAAAAAGCAGGTAGTTCCAAGGTGACAGAAAGAAGATGAAAAACCAGAGATGATAGAAGGCTAGTGAAAAAACTGGTTATATAGAAATGAAAAGGGAGACTGCGTGTCAGTCATAGGGCTTGCATGGTCATCTGAGGACGAGAGCCTTACGTGCTTAAGAAGTGTCTCGATGGGAGTTAGATTGCATGGAGAAAAACAGAAGTAAGAGACAGGTGCAGAGCATGCATTGGGTGCCTGCTTTGACCTTTGAAAACTCTGAAGAGAGGCACGGCGGGAAGAAAGCTTACTTTTTTAATATAACTATAAGGTAAATTATAAAAGTATAGAGTGAGTTAAGTAGTGGATAAACATAATTTCTTTTAAATTAATTTTTTTTCTCCAAATCTAGTAGAAATTACCCAAAGTTATAGTTTCACCTGTTTCATAGGAACTTTGACTTGGGATCTCTAATCTTAGGGGCGTTAGCCCATTTTAAGACAACCTACTTTGTCAAAATTTTGGAAAGATGAATAGTTATAGTTTCACCTATTTCATAGGAACTTTGACTTGGGATCATAATCTTAGCGGCTTTAGCCCATTTTAAGACAACCTACTTTGTCAAAATTTAAAAAAAATGAATAGATCAAGGCAGAGTGTTGCCTCAACAAAAAAATAAACTCACTAGAAAGGTTGATCTTGTTTACTTACTCCCATGAATATAACTGATATTCAAATCGTGAGTGGTAGATGTGGGGTAATAGTAGGAAATGAAAAAAAAAATGTGTGAACTGGAGTTATGTTACAGATGGTATCACAGCTATAGGTTTGAAAACTAAACCTAAGGGAAAACCACAACAAAAAAGGAAATTGTAGAAACTATTATCGGATGTGTAAACTGATGTGACATTTTGTGTGATAAAGAACTAAAGCAAGCAACAAGGAAAGTGCATAATGGCTTCTGTTTGGAGGATATTTTTAGGTGGAGTTGGAAGGGGAAGATACACCCCTAGCAACTCAATCCTTGGTTAGGAAATAAGTAAGTAGGTAAGAGAAAAAAAACACTCGATTGAGGGAACAATGAATCCTCTCATGATAGTTATAATAATACTATTGTCATACAAATGTATTGCGAGTATGTATTTTTGTAGGAAGAACAAGAAGGTAAGAAATTTCATCCTCATATGATGATAATAAGATTAGAATAAAATGACACAACTAAGGAAGAAAAAAATGTGATACAATGAATGTCATACGTTGAACAAAAAATTTGAAGTAAGACGTTTTTATGTTGAAATACGATGATTAGGTGTTAATTCTAAAAATAGGTCTTGAGAAAGCATATACAATTCATAACTAAAGGTAGAAGTCAATAATCGATATGGGAAGGTTCACTTCTCTATGTGTTCTCAAGACCAGTGTATGCCCTAGAAGAAAACAATAGAATCCAATTATGGTAAAGTTGTGGCCCTACCTGAGTTAGGTGTTTATTAGTGAGGGTATCCTTATTCAATGGGAAAAGATGACTCAAGATTTTGAGGTAGGTGCCATAAGGTGTTTCCATTTATTTGTTGCTTTGCATTTTGTAACCAATAATTCTAGTATTAAATTGTAGAAAAAATTACTCTAATCAAAGAGTTAGAAATTTACGGAGTATAAATTATGATTATTCTATCAAACCATCACAGTGAATTCACAATCTATGTTTGTAAGCAAACTAGAGACTACATAAAGATGGTGTAATGAAGAAATTAAAAAAGAAAAAAACTTTATTTGTAGACGAATGACCCTTGAGAAAATGATGATGATATTACGGGTACACTTAGGATTATGATTGGAAGTGAAAATAATTTGTGGATATTAATAGTCTGCATATGATGTACTAACCTATCTTAGGTTTCTAGTTTGATTTATTTCACGTGATATTTTGGGACTTGATTCTGTCAACATAGATGGTTGTGGAAATTCATTACTATATACAAGATAGAACATGTGGATTTGATAAGGCTCATTATGGGTCGTACATAATTATATTCAATATTTTTATCCTGGAAAGACGGACCATGGACTAATGAGAACGTTTTGAGAAGTTTAGGTGTTATTTGAAATTGAAGAGGTTTTGTTTGAATGTTCCTGAGGGAATTAACCATAGGAATAAGCCCAGATTGGGAGGCAAGGCACAAAATAATTAAAAAAAATGGAGATGCCAATTTAATAGTGGATTTTATTAAGTTGCCGGTTATCTTGGACGTGTAGTTCAGTAGGTTGTGAAAATAAAAATAAAAACAATTCTTATTATATAAATACAAAGAAACCAGGGTTGGGAAGCCACAAGCATACAATTGAAACGTAAATCAACAAAAATGTTGTGGTAAGTCTTATGGACTAGTAAGCCAATGAAAATATGAATCGTTGAGGAAATTAGTGGTACTAGAACTTGTTCCCTACAGGGTATAGTATATAGGAAAATATTGAAGATGGACTAGTAAGCCAATGAAAATATGAATCGTTGAGGAAATTAGTGGTACTAGAATTTGTTCCCTACAGGGTATAGTACATAGGAAAATATTGAAGATCTGCTAATAACAATTGAGAAATGAATATATA
This sequence comes from Pinus taeda, assembly GCA_000404065.3. Taxonomy (NCBI): domain Eukaryota; kingdom Viridiplantae; phylum Streptophyta; class Pinopsida; order Pinales; family Pinaceae; genus Pinus; species Pinus taeda. The sequence goes on from APFE031293912.1 coordinate 45,554, forward strand.
TATATATATATTATTATATATATATATATATATATTATATACATTAAACAATTTATAATAAATAAATAATAAATAAAGGTTAGCGTTTAAAAGTTTTATTATGTACAAATTAAATTCAATTAGGTGCTACACATATTTCATAGTTTTCATTGGAAAATATCTAGTTTATGTAACTAGTTAAAAACAAGTTTAGACTTGGTACTAGTAGCTTCTCTGGACAAACATACAAAATCTTAAAACTTAATAGTCAAACAAAACAATCACGATTCTGGAACTCATATCCTTGCCTCCTAGCCGATCATTTCGTTATTCATTATAATAATAATAATAATAATAATAATTCATAAAATAATAAAATGGAAGTTTGAGATACAAACCTACATGATAAAGGATTTCTGTTAGCATTCTTGTAAATATGAATATGAAAAAAATACAGTAAAGAAATTGTAATGAAGAGAATTGGATGATAAAAAGATACGTTAGGAATATGTGAACAGATGCATATGTGAAGGACCTACTAAATATGTGATGTATATGCAAGACGAGATAGAATATCATTGTAAATTGTGGTTGAATTAATCAAGAAAATAACAAAGTATGTAGAACAATTGGAGACTATTAAGTTGAAAATAATAGTAACAATATTTTAACTACCCCATAAACTGGAAATACATGAAGGTAATCAGGGATAAATGCAAAAAAGATGCAAAAATTGTTTTCCTTACATAGAAATGGATAAGAATAAAATTAATTAAAACTAAAATCAAAAGTGAAAATATGAAATTCATAAGAATAATTGCAAAATACCTAAAAAGGGCAAAGGAATGTTTGACTTACCGTTAATCCTAAAGATAAAATGGTCTCTAATTGTAGGGCATTAGAAATTAGTGTCGTTATTTTGGTAGAAACTTCGTAAAGCATATATTTTTTTAGGATTGGAGTGATGCAACTAGATAAACTAGAAGTGTTGATTAAATTTCTTGGAGTAAGACAAACAAGTGGAATGCCTCACCTCATTTTGCATTTTTTAATGCAATTGCTGCAACCATTGGATTCATGATCGACCTAAAGGGTCTTCCTCTGTCATTTTTTTGGTCCTGACAAACGTTGTTATGTATGATGCTTTTGATGCAAATGTAGGTGGGTTGCCAAGCATCAATTTTGAATAAGATCATGTTTGAGATCCCAACAAAACATCCATAATTTGGGTGGTGGAAATCTGAAAATAAAATTGGTATGGGATAGCTTAGTCATAATGAAAAATTTATGACTGAATGGTACAACCATAACTATAGAGAAAGTATTTTAACATAGATATATATGTGAGTTGTTCTAATTATTAAAAGGAGTGTTGAAGTAGTTGATGTGCATAGAAATGAAAAGGGGAAGAGGCCCATGGTTATATATGAAAGAAAAACAATCAAAACTTTCATTGATAAATTGCAATACAAAATAAACTACAAAACTCAAAAAGAGTAAGTAAAGGAGTGAAAAAAGGAATGGTGTTAGTCTGTGAAGCTACATTTGTTGCTTCTCCCATGAAACTTGAGTATGTCAAGTGATTCCTTAATTACCCATGTGGGTCTCATGAATTTTGTAGTTATGTTCCCTCATGATTTTTTGGTTTAGTGTTTGTATTTTTGAACTGGTATGAAACAAGTGAAAGAAGAATAGGAATTAATGCATATATGCATTTCATTGGTATATAATAGAGTTGAGTATGCATGATTTATCTATTCTCTATATAATAGTGTGAATTGTGTAATCTTCTATATGCATGAATGTAAGATAGAATTTTTAAAAATAAATTTCTAATAAACATGACATGAAACTGTGGTATCAAGAAAGGATTTTTATACATTTAATAAATCATGCATGCATATTAGACAAATTTTTAATGATCAGATGATGAGGGGGTTGGAATTATTTGATATGAACTCACGAATGGAGTAGAGATTTAGAAACATGATATGAATTATAGAAGAGGCTAATGTTGGTTGTATAAAAGATAACTGATCTAAGGGTTTGCACTATGTGGACTTGTACCAACTAAAAGTATTCCACTAGAGATAAGGAATGAATATAGATTTATGATCTCATAAGAAGAATATTTAACTAGCTAAGGATACAAAGGTATGCTCACACAAATTATTAACTTGTCATAGAATTGTCTCTTTAACTATCATTATAAAATTCGGTGATCAAACCATAATACAATGGAATAAATGAAATCCTTTAGCTGCCACCATAGGCTATGTATAATTTCATTGATATAGTAATTAAATCAAAATATTGTATGATAACATGTAGCAATGTAATTGTGTTGTTACATTATATAGTTGACTGGCTTGAACTTTACCTGATTGCATCTAAATCCTAGGTAAAGAAAATAGGTTGCTAGTGGAATTTATGATGAGAATAAGACACAAGATATTTATAATATTCATATAAGGTAATTGAACAAACATTTATGTTTGCATTTCTAATTGAATTTAGTACAGAATATGGTGTTTTTTTTTAATAGTCTTTATGTAAATGGTTCTGTGAAGTGGTTACTGACTAAAAGAAAAAACAATGAAGTGCTTACTGACTAAAAGAAAAAACATTAGACAATGAAATTTTTTAATTTTTCCTTAAGCCAAGAAGATAAATGAAGGCATTATATTTTAGAATTAAAATAATAGAGTACTCATGCTATGTGTACTTGATAATTACAGCACAACTAAATCATCTAGAAAGACAGATAGTTCGAGAATCAACCGCTAAAATGCAACTCAAGCAATATTTTCCCTTTGCAAAAATGGCTAACATAAACTTTTATTTATATTCCATTAGAGTTACAACAAGGAAAATGCTAGTCCATAAGGACATGGATAGGTGATAAATCTTTTTTCAAAATGATCTACATTCCATAGAAATCAAACTGCAGTACATGCTCTAATAGAGTTAGAATTACTTGTGTGGAATAACATCTAAATTAGGTTGTTACAAATAGAATTAAATAAACAATAATCAACCAAGAAATATGCCAATGGTTTCTATAACAAGCATGAGATTAATAGATAAGAGACGATATATCACCTTGTAAGTGTCAACAAACATCAATTATAGAAGAAATCATTTGCAATTAAATTTACACAGCATGAGGATCATGGAAGTAGGAAAACAGTTCAAAGCGTCGAGCTATGGAAGTGTTGAGGTGAGCTATTAGAGGCTGCTTGAAACTAGAAGAAAAAAATGGCAAAATTACTGGTGAAAATTAATGAACCTGTTGAATATCATGCATGACATAGACAATTTAAAGGCAAGGGTTAGATCTTGACCCTCCATACTGTAAATATAATAAACAAAAAAACAATAAAGTGGAGATCGAGCAAATTATACCTGTGTACAACTCTGCTACACCCCTTGCTCCGAGTTGCACCCCTCACAACTACAAAAAAAAAAGTTAGGCTATAAAATAAAGAGTAGTAACCAACATACTATATTATAATGTGTAAATACAATAGAAGGTAAAGGTTAGGGTTTCAATACAACCCTGAAACAAAATAAAGCAAAGGAAATTTTATAATAACTTTTCAAGTAATTAGCCGAAATATTTTTAGTCGTGAATGACTCTTGGAAATCTTTGACTCGGAATTAAAATCTACCAAAAAGGGAAAATTCAAAAATCCCTACAATGCTCATAATTCCCAATGGGCAAATGGTACCACCAGTTGTAACGGACTAGTGGACCTGAGGGGCAGACATGACTCTCAACCTCACTGCTGAGGCTGTCCATCATTTGGTTAGGGAGCAAGGCAGCTTACTAGAGCAACAGGTTACCACTCATTAAGTGGGCCTACAGGGCTACCAGGCATGACCTCCCAGCCTCCTATTTATCCGCTTATCCATCCTGCCTATCTATCTGTCCCACCCAATGGACATAGCAGGACTCGAACACTGCGACCTGACTTATTGGCTCTACCTCTGAGCTATATGCCCCATCACCCCACCTTCCAACCAAACATCCCTCATCCCTCCAACAACCTTTCATTTTTTTAGTGATGTAGAGTTATTTTCGGTCATCCGCCAACCAGCACACCCACAAGCCTCCAACCCTTTCATCTGACTTGTTGGTTGTCTGGCCTTTTTTACTTGTCTAGCTTTATGTTGGTGTCTAACCTTTCTGTGTCTCACTGGTCTGACTGATCTTACCTGTCTGACCTTTCTGTGTCTCACTGGTCTGACCTGTCTGACCTTTCTGTGCTTGACTGGTCTGACCTTTGTTGGTTGTCCGACCTGTTTGACCTGTCTTTTTTTTTTTTCTTGCTTTGTATGAATTGAACATGCTTCTAAAGGAAGGGTTGATGGGGTATGTACTTTTTTTGACCACTGTAGATTGAAAACAGGGAAGAAAATCCAATATAAAATCGATACAAGTTGTGACAGAGAAGGGATTAAAACGATATTTTACCTCTCTAACAATTGGTTCGAGGCGTAGAAATATAGAGGGTTCCTCCATTTGTAAATTGGTACGATGTACAAAAAATTGGTGATGAGGTGCCAATAATATATATATATACACACACACACACACACAATAGTGAAAACCCATTAATAGAAATAGAGTGGGCTCACTGGAACCCTACCTCTAAAAATGAATTGAAATACTAACAACTCAATGGAGGCTATCCATTTCCAGAAGTGATATCGTGATTCCATTTTGAGAGAATTGAAGTTCACAGGGGAAACATGTAAGCTCTCGTACTGGAAATCTCTAAAAAAAAAAAACAAGCAAAACGTAAAAATAAATGTAAATACAAAGTACCTGAGGAATTGATAAGAGATTGAAACTAAAACCAAGAGTACAAGCATTTGCTGGTAATGAAAAGTTAGGTGGATTGGCAGCTAGAGGGGCATATTGAGTCTAAGAGATGACATTTCACCAAATTCTAGAGAAAAGCTCTAATAGAACTAGAAATGTGAATGAACTTGCATGAATCTGGCCAAATGAAGGTAGATGGATTTGGAGTAACCCTAATTGATTGCCTCCATCCAATTTGATAAAAGATATCTCAAATGTCGAACAGAGCCAAGTACAACGAGTCATGTGACCTCACATGGAGCAAGATCACGTGTCCTATGTATAGCAGTGTCAGGTGTACAATAGTGGGCCAACTAGTCGAACCACATTCGCAGTAGGGCAATAACATAAGGGTTTTGAAAGGTGCTAGGAAAGAGGGGTTTAAAATAGATAATCAAATAAATATAAGGATTAGAATTACAAATGGTTATATAATATGAACTTAACGAGTTAATTATAGATGTAAAGTTTGTGGAATTATGAGTTGTAGTTATAGGCAAAAACCTTAAAACTACAAGAATTGGTGAAACTGTAAAGTGGGATATGATGCAAGTGAGAGGTTGTATCATGAGTTATGTTAGGAGGTAAAATAATAATATTAAAGAAACCTTTACAAAAATCAACAAAGTTAATAGGACCACTTCTGGTTAAGTGATAATAACATTAACCCTAATTTTACAACCTTATATGTAAAGGGATGTCAAGTAGTTGTTAGAAACATTGTAATAACCACAGGGAAATGAACTGAACAATAGGATGCAATTACATTATTATTACCAAATAACAATTATAGAAGAAAATTATATAAAAAAATGTGTGAATTGGAGGTATGTTATATAATCCTCTTTGATCTTGGAGGAAACATAGAAAGTTGCTTTGCCTAGGGTTTAAGTATTTCCATAAGCAATGAATCTAGGGCATTGAGAATTTTTTAGGGATTTCTTATACTAAATGATTGTTGAGTTTGATAGCCAACAACTATTGGAAACTCCTCCATTGTCATTAGGTTCCTCTCCACTTAGTTTATTACTTGCAATGTTTGATTCAACAGAATTTGACTATGGCTCAATAGTTTGAGATCATTTTATATTAGAAAGTCTTGTGGGATCATAATGGAGATGTCAATTGCTTGGATAACATTGTACCCCAATTTTAAGAAGTATTACTAAGGATTAAAAAGGGGAATCCAATCTCTATGCCCCTCCCATGATGTATCCATTCATGAGATTATGACCATGACAACTAAGATCGTTGGAATTCATAATTATACCAAAAGGGGGGATGAATCATATAATGACAATTTCTATTTATTTAAAGCTATTCAAACATCATAAAACATCAATCTCATAGATTGAACAGGTAACACAGGATATATGTGGAAACTCTTATGTGAGAAAACCTCAAAACTTCTTTATATGAAATATTTTGTAGGCACCAGCCTACTAGTACATCAATCCCTTATGCTACTTTGTAGGCACCAACTTATAGGAGACACCAATCCCATTTGTTTCTTTGTAGGCACTAACTCATAGGAGACACTGATCCCCTTTATTGCTTTGTAGGCACCGAACTATAGGAAACACCGAACCCCTCTGCTACTTTGTAGTAACTAAACTATTTTTGATACAAATCCACACTACTACAAATATTCATAGGCACCAACCTACTTTCTTCTTCTTCACAATGTTTGTTAGTTTCTTATGCTTTCACCAACTCTAATTGTTGATTCTATCTTCACTGGATTTGTCAGTTACTTTCTCCTTCGCTAGGTCTACATGCTACTTCTTCTTTCACCAAGTATACTTCTCCTAAAACTTGTTCCTTTTATCTTCTTCCGAAGAATTAATTTGTACAACATGCCATGAATATAATTTTGCAAATATAGTTCTAAAATTCCTACCATGGGTACCTTTGGGATCTCTACTTTGTCTCCTCTAAATTTCATATTATGAAATATCATAGAAAGAAAGATATAGCAAAAATACTAAGCTACCATGTTTGAAGAAAATTTGAGGAGCATTCAAGAAGCCTAAATTCCTTAGAGCATATATTCAAAATTTTATTGAACCAAAGTTTGTAATCTGAGCCACACATACATGATGATCTTCTAGAAAAATTATCCAAGTTTCATATCTTGAAACATCCCAAACAAAACGATATAGTGAAATTTCCAAGATGACGTGTTCACTCCATAAAACACATTTTTTCTTCCACTTATAGACTCCAAGAATCACCCCAAAAGTTATTCCTCAACTCCTCTTGTGACCTCAAATCCCTTCTTGAACGAATTCTTGTTAAAGTGAAGTCATATGCCATTTATTTATAGTTTTTGTACATTCACTTAAGGAGCTAACTTGTAAAACTGGTTGGTTCATCCTACTTGTACTTTAGATGGTTCATCCTAAATAAATCTTTCAAATATCCTCATTCTTATGGACTTAGTTAGAGGAAGTGTCATATAAAATTGGAAAGGTGTCAGAATAAAATTTCCAACCATATATATCATGCTCCCATTCGAGCTACATAATTGGAGTAAAAATGCATTCAAAGATAGGGTATTCAAATGGGGCATCAAAAATACAAAACAACATTTCCAACAATCTTAATTTTCCAATATTTATATTGGACGTAAGTATGCTCCCCCTATATTTGACATCAATAAGAACAATATTTCCAACAATATCCCCTTTTGTCATTGATAGCCACCCTTAGTCAATTCTACAATAATATTATAGAACTCGCCCTATTTGCGATCAAGTAAAATTTTAAGAGACCCCCAAAAAATTATATGTATAGAAAATGGGCGAATATCCATAGTACATAGGAAAATGTATAGTCTATTTTATCAATAATATAATATGCATGTATATTTTTTTTTGTGAATCTTTCACTTAAAAAATAAAAGTAAAAAAAAAAAAAAATCTTGACAATTTTTAACTAAATTATAAAACACTATAAAATCTTGATAATACTTCATAATGTATGTAATCATATATAATAATAATTAATAATAAATATATTATTATTATTATTATATTAGAACATACTCATTTTCCATGTTTGAGGAAAGAAACATCATGGGTTATTTTTGTGAAGTTTACTATTATAAACTCTTGCAAATCTCTTTGTATAACTTCATCAATTTTTCATCACAGAGATCTTATTACCTCCAAAGGGGTCACTAGTTGGAGAGGTACTCCCAAAAGTGTACAATGTTGAACTGAAAAGGTTCTTTTTCTCAAATTGGGTCTTGATACATTTAAACAACTCAGTGATATTCTATGTAATTCACATTCTAGAGGCTTCACATGAAAATAATGTCTATGAATAACTATCTTAAAATCATGAACCTTTACATCAAATTCTTTTGGTTTCTTATATATTGCTTCTCTAATAGCTAGATACTTCTCTAATTCCTTGGCTTCAGATAAACACATTTAATGCCCATAGAAGAGTTGAGGCCATATATTAATTCTAATGTCATATCTTTCTCAAATAAACATGAAAAAAATAAACAAAAGGCGTCTTTACTCAAAATTTTAAGGCCTTAAAATTTAACCCAAACCCTTAAATTAATAAAAAAATATATCAAACCAATAATGTAGCAACAAAAAGTTCAATTAAACATCAAAAGAGATGTAAAAGCATTCAAGAGATAGATTAAGAAGGAAACTTTCAATTACAAATAATAGAAACTTCCATTAAGCCACATGTTGTTGCTCAAACTCTTGGTGAACATTCTTGTCCCTAAGAGAGTTGTTGTAAGAGACAGTAAAAAAAAACATATCGAAAATTAATTTCATTGTCCATGAGAGTTATTGTACCAGATGGTAAAAAGGAACATCTAATGGTGCATAAGTAACAGTCATGGCACGTGATGGTTACTCCATGTGGTGGGAAGAAAATTTTATGTGCCAACCACTGGTTATTCCACACGATGAGAAGACTGGTCGTAAATTGAATATCACTCTCATTATCTATGAAGTGTTGAGCGTCTGTAGTGTCTAGATATAAGGGAAAATATCCACACAGACAATGCTAATACACATACTAGCAAAACACATTATACATGGAAAATAGTACAATTTAAAACAATATTTCCAATTTATTTTATAAGAAATTATATTTTCTTAGTTCATTGTTGCTCAAGGTTTTTGTATTGAAGCAAGGATTTGTTATCTAGTGCACAAAGTTAATGATAGAGAAAATGTTGAATTATCTACCAGTTAGGCACACCTAATATTTTCTTGGTAGATTTAAATAAAATTTAAGTATGTATATATAAATTATAAATATTTTTATTATAAGGAAATTTTTATTTTAGCTATATCACTAATAGTTAATGGGCACCAATATACATATCTTATTGTAGGAGGCCATGTCGAATTTGAATGAGATAAAATATTATAGTGTGGAAGATTAATTTTACAAGGGAGCCCTTGCATTGCAAGAGACATTTGGAGCATAATCTATGAGGTTTTTCCATTGACAGGGGCAAGGTTTTTTCATTTCCAATAATTGTTGTTTTCAATGATTTTTAGTTTTAAATGTTGTTCAGGTATTATTTAGCTTTATTTTTTTTATCATTTCCTTGGTTTGATATTATTTTCTTATTTTACCCTCAGAATAGTAAAGATAATATCTATGATGTGATTTACATCTTAAAATTCCTCATAAACTCAAGGACATTGTGGCTTAGTTTGAAGAAGAAACATATACCCTAAAGAATAAATAATTGTTTTTCTACAACTTAATATTTAGTGTTTTAAAATTAAATATGTTTTTTTTTTTTTACATATTTAAAAACTAAATCGATATGAACAAATATATATTAATAATATTATAAACAAAATAAATAAATTTAAATGTCCCAGTCAAAATATAACCATTTTAAAATATTGCATGTGCCAACCTCACAACTACAAAAAAGTTATGCCTGAACTCAAGCTCATAGGACAAAGAAAATAGGGCATTTGATCATCTTAGGTTGGTATCCAGGAAGGGGAAGATATAAAATATATGTTGATATATGTGTCAACACGTGTATTGATATATTGTTACTAGTAAAAATTGATGAATCATTCACCAATATAGAGATCAATAGATTGGGCAAGACGCAACTCCATCTTCTTCTAGACATAAAATTAGATGGTGTGGTGCCTACAATTTATATAAGGTTTTAGAATAAAAAAAATCATAACAATTTAGCTCAAAATATTTTTTCGCAACGTAAAATTTTAATAATCACATTCATTCTTCACTTGAAAAAGAACATGGATGTCAGTGCATACCAAATTAAAATTCAGAAGGCTGAATAGTCATGTGTTTGCTAGATGTGGAATAACCCACAAATAATTGAAAAAGTGATGTATTTTTCGGCTCAACTTTCTTTGTCATGGTCCTTAAAATAGGGATGGAACTTCTCTCTATCAAACCTAGATTTCATGAAGTGAGCTAAATTTTACCATAAAAAACTACATTTAAATAAATATGGGGCATAGAAAATAGAATAGAGTGAAAATAAAATCTATAATGTGAAACAACTCTAAATAATATATATTCTCATAAAAAAAGGGTGAAGTATTGGCTAAACTTTACCATAAATAACTACATTTAAAATCTCGGGCATGGAAAAATAAAACAGAGTGAAAATGAATTATACAATGGAAATAACTCTAAATAATCTATATTCTCATAAAATTAGGGTGATGTCTTGGCTAAATTTTACCATAAATAACTACATTTAAACAAATATCGGGCAAGAAAAAAAAATAATAGAGTGAAAATGAATTCTATATTGTGAAATAACTCCAAATAATTTGTATTCTCATAAAATTAGGGTGAAATATATCAAGATAATTACCATTACCAAAAAAAATAGGGCGAATGAGGGTGTCTACTTTGAATTTTGCAAGGCAAATTGAAATTTTCAATTCTCCCTTATCAAATTTCCATGGGCTATTGGTTTTAAAACTACTTTTTTTAAATAAATATTGGGCGATCCATAGTCAAAGATCTCTTAGAAAAATATTCAACCAACCAAAATAAAAAAAACCCCTAATTTCCCCCATGGGTGAAATTTCACCCCTAATTTTCTCTATGTCTGCAATTCTCCTTGTGCCTGCAAATTCTCCCATTGACATCAATGGTAAAGATATTCTCCCTCTAAACTTGTTCTTATACTTATCTCTAACTCTTCTTTTGTATGAAACTTTTATTAGTGACGACAACTACTCCCCCTATCTCTTATCCATATTCTCCCCCTTTGAGATATTAATATCAAAACAATTACTTACTTTGGTTTGTTACTTCTCACTTGTCTGAAAGTAGGATCCCCCTATCAAGACTTTCCTTATGCATGCAACATTTGTTCTTATATGCTTCTAAGATTTCTCCCTTTGTGATTGTGTTCTACAAGAACAACATTTTTGTCTTCTGTAATGCACTTTGTGAAATGAAGTTGGATGTTTCTCCTTTTACTAAGAAAAATGAGGACAGGTCTCTAGGATACTCAAAAGTTTCTATAGGTAGTTCTTTGGCAAAGATATATGAAACTTGTTCCTTCGAAGTAATGTATTCTAACTTGACATTCTGATCAACTACGTGTTCTCTAAGAAAGTGATATTTGATGGGGATGTGCCTATTCTTTGAGTTTAGAGAAATACTTTTTAACATATTGATAGCACTTATGTTATCACAGATAATGGGAATAGGTTGATCATGATTTAACTTCATATCTTGAAAAAGTTTTCATCCAGAGAAATTGAGTACATCAAGTTTCTATTGCAAAATATTCTACTGTAGTTGTTGATCTGGATTTAAACAGGAACGCAACAAATTACAGAGATAACCATAAACACAGAGATGCAGTGGAAATAATACTTCATTTCATTAATGGAAAATACTGAAATATGCTTACAACCAGAAATGAAAATAAACCAGCTAGGGCGATGGTAGCTTATCTCTGAGAAGAGATGTGGTGGCTACCTGCTTTTGAACTGTGTTACAATGAGGCTCGAAGGCCTATTTATTGTTGAGAAACAATGGAAAACCCTTAACATCCCAAAACCTAACCCTAGAAGATGAAACGCCAAATTGTGGGCCCTGTTTGGGTAAAATTGGTACATCAATTTCTCGGGGTCGTAACTTTGGCATACGATCTTCGTTTGACACGTATAATAGCTCGTTAGAAAGATCTATCAAGCACTACCACTTTGGGAAGGGAAAAATTGGTCCATGGACCCATGTTGCCCCCATATTTACCAAAAACGTCTTTTAGGGCCTCAAAACGGCTCCGGAAGTTCAGGACTTAAAAAACTACTAAAAATAGTAAACTACGCTACAATTTAGGAAACTGCTGAAAAAATAAATAAATAAATAAAAAAGAGTTGTGGGGCTCCAAATAGGATAGGTGGGTGGCCACTAACATCCACCTGGATCATTCCTCCCCCCTTAGGAAGCAATGGTCCCTATTGCGTTGAGTTACTCCATCTGTTGAACTTGGTCCTTAGTGGGTTGTTCTGCAATCTCAGATGTGTCTAGTAATAGTGGGAAGCTAACATCCACCTGGATCATTCCTCCCCCCTTAGGAAGCAATGGTCCCTATTGCGTTGAGTTACTCCATCTGTTGAACTTGGTCCTTAGTGGGTTGTTCTGCAATCTCAGATGTGTCTAGTAATAGTGGGAAGCTTGGTCGACGACGGTCCACATTGAACATTCAGTGCAAGCAAAGGAATGGAGGAATGTTGTGTTCCAAATCATTGTTTCCCATAGCCTTGGTACTGGTGTAAGGACCATGTCGGAGTGGTCGGAACTTCTAATGGGCTCTTGTAAGGCGTTCTTTCTGCAAATGCAACCAGACTTTGTTGCCCACTTGAAGCTTGTGTGGTACCCCTGTGGGTGAGTAGAAGTTGTTCCTATGTTCTATCATGACCGTATTCCTTTGATGTTGCTGATGCATGGAGGAACCCTTCGTGGGGGTCATGGATGTGGCAACGATATTCCCCTTACTTTGGGAGTGAACCAAACAGATGAATTTCCTAGTCTAGGAAATGAGCTTACTGCCTTTCTTAGCAGTGATCAAAGAGGTGGTGGTAGGTGGGGCTACCTTCAGTATCCTGTATAATGAATCATCCAAAGAAATAATGACAGCGCGAGGCCTTGAATCATACATAGCATGTCGCCTCCACAAGTATGGCTGGCCTAATAGTACATCGCAAACATCCAGAGGTGTAACATCACACAATACCTCATCTTGTTGGGGGCTTGATTGCTGTAGGGGAGGCGGCCGTGCTGGCGATTTTGGATCTCGTTCCTTCATGAAGCCCCCGATATTGTACGGCTGCAGGTGTGGTTAGTTGGTTTAACCCAATCGCTTTTCCACCTCTGCTGAGATTGAGGTTTCTTGGCTGCCACTATCGGGCAATGAATTGCGGCGATGAACCCTTCACCCATTATCTATGAGTGGAAAAGACGTTCCCCCTCCTCTAGTCTTCAGCTCATTTTTTTAATCTTGGCGGTGGAAACAATGGCATAGGATCCACATCAATGATCTGCTTCCCTTTTCCATTTCCCTTGTTGGGTTCGGCTCAGGGTCAGAACATGCATCTGATTTGGAAGCCTTCAACTCGGCCACCAGCGACTGCTTGGTCCGACACTCACTTGTGTTGTGAGTGGGGCTCTTGTGGAACTCACACCACTTTCCTGTGTCCTTTTTCGACCTCGTGGTGTTGTTCTTTTCTTTTGGATTCGACAGGTTGACTTGGGTCACCCTACCTTGGCTCTATCCTTTAGTCTTCGTATTTGCAAATCCAAAGTCTCGCTTCTTCTATTTGAACCTTTGCTCGATTTTGAGAACATATCGGTATGCCATGCCGAGCGAGGAGATGTTCAGGAACTCCATCTCTTCCTGGATGTATGTATGTAGGAAACCATGGTATTTGAGTACCAAATGCAGCTCAGAGTCCTTGATACCCAATTGTCTGTGATGGGTATGAAAAATGTTTGTGAACTCCAACACCCCTTCCCTGCCGCAATGTGGTCCATTTGATGTATTTGTCCTCATAGATTTTGACAGGGTAGTATTGATCCTTGATGGCATCCTAGAATGAATCCCAAGTGGGTGTGACTAAAAATAGTGAGCCTGTGCTTTCATTCTTCTACTCGCAGTAGGTTTCCCACTAGTCCTTAATGTGGAGGCTGCTTTGAGAAGAGCGAAAACAATCTTTTCCCGACTTGAAAATTCATGAACAGAAAAATACCCATCTAGCAGATTTAACCATTTATCTATGGCATCTTCGTCTATTTGACCCTTCAAGACGGGGATTTCAAAATTAACTTGTACCTTAAAGGGCATGGTGTTTCCAGAGTAGCTGTTGGAAGCTGATGCGTCGCCTCTGGGTAGTCGCTGAAGGATCTGCGCAAAGCTGTCCATCATCGCGTTCCTTTGTCGCTCGAGGGGTTCTTCGAGCAAGATTTTGATAGGATCTCCTACCCCCTCGTCTTTCTTTTCATTCGCCATGGGAGGCTGTCAGGAATTTCGAGGTTGGTCTTATAAAGGTTCGACCAGTTCAAGCCCTAACTCATATCCCAACCTCGTTGGGGACATGCAAAGAAAAACAGGGAAAAAGCAGACCGCTCTGATACCACTAGTCCATATTTAAACAAGAACGCAACAAATTACAGAGATAACCATAAACACAGAGATGTAGCGGAAATAATACTTCATTTCATTAATGGAAAATACTGAAATATGCTTACAACCAGAAATGGAAATAAACCAGCTAGGGCGATGGTAGCTTATCTCTGAGAAGAGATGTGGTGGCTACTTGCCTCTGAATTGTGTTACAATGAGGCTCGAAGGGCTATTTATTGTTTAGAAACAATGGAAAACCCTTAACATCCCAAAACCTAACCCTAGAAGATGAAATTCCAAATTGCGGGCCCCGTTTGGGTAAATTGGTACATCAATTTCCCGGGGTCGTAACTTTGGCATACGATTTCCGTTTGATGCGTACAATAGCTCATTAGAAAGATCTATCCGAGCACTACCACCTTGGGAAGGGAAAAATTGGTCCAAGGACCCATGTTTCTCCCAGATTTCCTAAAAAATGTCATTTAGGGCCTCAAAACAGCTCCGAAAGTTCAGGACTTGAAAAACTGCTAAAAATAGTAAATTGTGCTACAATTTATGAAATTGAAAAAAACTAAAAGAGAGTTGTGGGGGTCCAAATGGGATAGGTAGGTGGCCACCAAAATCCACCTCGATCAGTTGTATATAGAGAGATAGAAGTTTATTTCTTACTCACCCAAGAAACCAAACAATTTCCTAAGTAAAATTCTCCTCTACTAGGGCTTTTATTATCATCCACACTACCTTCCTAGTCAGTGTTTGTATATGTTATTAGAGTGAAGTCTTTGCTTCTTGAATACCATAAGCTAAAGTCCAGTGCTCCTTTCAAATATATGAATATTATTTTCATAGCTAACACATGACTCTCTTTTGGAGCATATTGGAACCTTCCAACAAAACTAACAACTTGCATGATGTCTAGCATTGATGTTGATAAATCAAGCATATTGCCAATCCTTGATTTGTAGATAGCTTGATTTGCGGAAAAATATTCATCTTCTTTGCTCAACTTGCATCTTATGACCACAAGAGTGTTGATCAATGCACAATTTTCCATGCAAAATTTCTTTAATATTTCCTTTAGATACTTTTTTTAGAGATGAATATGCCTTTGTTTGATTGAGTCACTTGCAATCTTAGGAATAATGATAGTTCTCCTAGCATGGACATCTCAAAATCCTTTTAAATTTCTGCCACAAACTTTTGACTCATTAGATCATCATCACTTCTAAAAATAATGTTATCTACATATACCACAACAATTTTAAAAAAATCATTATCAGTTTTGATATAGAGATTATAGTATGTTGCGCTTATTTTGAAACCTTGTTGTTGTAGATATTTGTCAAATCTTGAGTACTAAGCCCTAGGAGCTTGCTTTACACCATACATTACTCTCTTCAATCTATAGACATCATTTTGATTTATTAACAACCAAACCTTCTGGTTGTTCAACATATACTTCTTCCTTGAAATCACCATTTAGGAAGGTTGATTTGACACCCATTTGATAAAATTTGAGCTTTTGTAAACAAGAAAATGCCAAAACCATTATGATAGCTTCAATTCTAGCTACATAAGCAAAGTTTCTTCAAAATTCACACCTTGAGCATACCCTTTTCATACTAATCTAGCCTTATTCCTTACTTCATGTCCATCCTCATTTAGTTTGTTCCTGGAGACCCACTTAGTCCCATTTACATTCTTACTCTTTGGTCTAGGAACAATTTCCCATGTATGATTATTTCTTAATTTTGTCTAACTCTTCCTCTATAGCATTGACTGAATGTTTATCTTCAAAGGCTTCAATAAATTTCTTGGGTTCTATCTTGGACAATAAAGCAAATTTGGCATTCTCCGGTGTGCTTTTCATTTCGTTTTGGTATGAATCCCCAACTCCTTATTTCCAAGAATTTGGTTTTCTAGGTGAAATTTCTTAACATACTTTGAGGGAGTCTTTGGATTTGGATTTTTTACCTCTTCTTCCTCTTCCTCTTGTGTTTGATTCCCTTTTTTCTCTTCTAGTTCATCATCTTGGGGCTCATAGTTGACTAGATCATCGAATTTTTCATGTTTCTTCTATCTACCTATCTGAAGAGATGCCTCATCTATTCTCACATCAATACAGTCAACTATTTTGCAAAGCATTTTCTTATAGTATTTATAGCCTTTACTCCTAGAAGAATAACCAAGCAAAATTCCTTCATTTTCTCTGGGATCAGACTTTCCTGATTTGTTCTCATTCCTTTCAATATAACATTTACTTCGAAATGCTTTGAATTTTTTTGGTCTACCATGTCATAGTTCATATGGAATATTATTTCTATTTACTCTAATATGAGCCATATTAATAATTTTGAGTATTGTTTGGACTACTTCTCCCCAAAAATTATTTGGCACTTTTGACTCATCAACAATTGCTCTAGCCATTTCTTGCACATTCCTATTTAGTTTTTTAGCCACACCATTTGATTGAGGATTTATAGTTGTATAGAATTGTCTTTTAATCTCGTGTTTCTCACAAAAGTCATTGAATTCATTAGACATGAATTATCCTCCTCTATCTAATTTTAAGCATTTAATCTTCAAATCCATCTCATTTTCAACCATTTATTTGAAGATCTTGAACTTATCAAAAGATTTAGGATTTTTTTTTAGCAAACCAACCCATGTTATTATAGTATAATCACCAATTAAGAGCATGAAATATCTTTCACCTCTTTGAGATTGAGTTCTCATGGATCCACAAAGATCTATATGAATAAGTTCTAAAGTTTTGGATGTTCAAAGCTCCTTTTCCTTGAACTAAACTCGTGTTTGATTTATAAATTGACATGAATTGCAATGATTCATAAATTTTCGTGGATATTTGACTGGATAGTTCATCACAACAAATATGATAATATTATATTAAAAATATGAGATTCTACACTATTACAGTTTATTTAAACTTTAAGCTATGTAAATTTAACTGTAATTAGTGAATGTGTGTGAATGAAAATTATGCAGAAAAGTAAAGAATGAAAAAATAACCTCACACACACACATAAGACACAAGATATTCTTTCTAGGAAACCCTTTCGGGAGAAAACCCAGTTAGAAGGTGAGGCCTCTTTGCTCTTTTTCTCTGTCTAGAAATATGGTTGCAAGTACAAATAAGTAATCTCTGTAGCATGTGGGCTACTACAGTGCATAGATCCTCTCTGTGTGATATACCTCCTATCTCTCATGGCTATCTTCACTCAACTATGGAACAAAATTATCTCGAAAGAATGGAAGGCCTCTTCCTCCTAGTGGCCCGATTATAGCAAAGCCCGATAGCCTAGTAGTGGTTAATTTTAACTACATCAACTCTTAACTAGAGTTACACTATAGACTCTTCTAGAGTCTTTTACATCATAATCATGTGGCTATCCCCTTTTCCATGAATAACGGGATTTGACGCGACATCCTCCCAAACTATAAGTGTGAAAACAAGAATGTGAACTTTTGAGTGGCATAAATTTTGCATATGTACTTTGATTGATGCACTTCTTGCGTCGTTGGAAAAATACCTGTGTAGAATAGCATGAAATGGTGCCGCACTAGAGTGGCAAATTTTTACCCCCAAAAAACATCGTTTTAAGCCTCAAAATGCTCTCGGGAGGTTTTAGATCTTGTTTTTCCAAACTAGGTCCCGCTGGTAAAAATGGTCCAATGAGATGATTCCTCCAGTTTTTTTACTCTAAATGCATCAAGATGGATGAAAAACATGATCCAATTTAGATCACACCTCCCCATTTTTGGAGTATTTTTTCCCCAAAATTGTTTACTGAATGAAGTGAGGAAATTTTTCCTCCACCTTCTCTCAGGTGTACCATTTAGCTTTACCTGGAAGTTGTCCTTTCAATCCAATCTTCCAAAGGCCATGCTTCCCTCGTCTTGTAGTTATGGATCTCTTCTGAAAAATTATATCTTTTGTCAACTATACCTAAGCATCTCGTGCCAAATATTCCACATAGGGTAGGACCTATTCCTCTTCCTAATCTCGCATGGAATGCTAATAGAGTTTCAAATTCTCCACATTCATAACTGAGTAAATGTGCATATATGCCAGTAAACTGAGTCAATAAGCATTATCACCCACCTTTTCCAGTATGTCAAAGGGACCATACCTCAGAGCCTTAATTTTCTTACTAAGCCCTTACAACCTCTCCTTATTCAACTGTAGCCATACTCTGTATCCCACATTGAATGATTTCTCTTGTCTGTGTTGATCATTCCTAGCCTTATACTTCTCCCATGACTTCTATAGTGTGTATTGTACCTATAGATGGATTTGTCCGATCTTCTCTAAAAAAAAATATCCCTCAAAGCATGTCCTATAAGATCTTCCCTCACTCCTCCTCGATGCCCATATGAAATATCCAAAGGTGAAGGTGGAAAATATCCAAAAAAAGTATCAAATGGGAACTTTCTTGTAGAAGTGTGGACTGCTCTATTGTAAGAATGTTGTATATGTACCAGATTTTCATCCTATATCTTCAAATGTTTCTGGTTGTATCCCCTTAGAAGTTGAACCAAATTCCCGTTGACTACTTCTGTCTGCCCATCTGTCTATGGATATAATGTTGTAGATTTCTTCAACTTTGTGTCCATATTCTCCCACAATGTAGTCCAAAACACACTAAGAAATCTTATATCCCTATCTAAAACGATGCTCCTTGGTATCCCAAAGTGCACCGATACCTGTCCAAAGAACAAGTTTTTTTGCTTCTCTCCCACTGATGGTATTTATACAGGGAACCATAACACACATCTTGTTGAACCTATCAACTACCATGGATAGGTAGTCATGTCCCTTCCTGGATGTTGTTAAACCTCCCACAAAGTCCATGGAAATTATTTTCCATGGATAAGTGCGTACAATTATGGGATTATATAGACCATGTTTCCTATTGTTAGGCTTGTTTGTACAACAAAGCATGCATCCTCTTATGAACCTAGCTACTTACTCTTGCATCTTGGGCCAATACATATGCATCTGCAAGTTAGGCATGATATTCCCTACACCAAAGTGCCTTGCAACCTTGCAGGTGTGAACCTCTCTAATCAGCTGCAATCACTCACCTTTAGGAACACATAGCTTATCCATCATGTAGAGTAACCCATCTTGGAGATGGTAGTCATCCATTCTAACACCGCCGTACACATGACTCTAACTCTGCAACTGTTGATACACCTCCTTGAAGTCCTCATCTTCTAAATATGCCTCTTTGTATGCATCATGGGTGAATGGCTCCATGTGCATAAGGGACCCCACAGCTATGATATTTGATGTTGGTTTCCCATATAACATATCTTGTGTCTTATGTGTGGGTGTGTGAACTTATTTTGTCGTTCTATACTTTTCTTCATAATTTCCATTCACATGCATGTACTAATTATAGTTAAATATACAGATCTTAATTCTTAATAGAAGTATAATAGTGTAGAATATCATATTTTTAATATAATATTATCAAATCTATTGTGAAAATCTATCATGTGGAATATCCATGAAAGTTTACGAATCATTTGGTATCAAAGCATGTTTCTTTGAATATTTTGTGGAGATTTCAACAATCTAGATTGGTGGGGCCAAAAATCGTAAAATGTTAATCATGGCCGACAAATCTCTAAACAAACCTTGTGATCCTGCAAAGGTGAGGTTTGTGTGGTTGTAATAACAAGTTTCTAATATCAACCGAAATGTAAGCCTCCTCATGGAAACCTTGAATAACAAGTTGGAGATATTTGGAGAAGATGGGGGTTCAAAAGCAGAGGACAAATCAGAGTGGGGATTAGAAGATCAGGGAGAAACGGGGAACCAGTCAAAGAAAGTACCCAAAGAAGATCAACCTTGTTCGAGTTCCATGAAACAATCATAGTCCCTATCACAATGAGATTGATGCTTTGAAGATAAACCATTGGTTGTAGCAACATGAAGTTTATTTCAGTGTCCATAAGATTGAGGAAGGGAAAAATATCTCATTTGCACAACCGAAATTAGAGGGCCATGCACTGACTTGGTGGGAGAGCCACATGGAAACCCTGAGGTTGGAGGGAGAACCTCCAGTGAATAAGTGAAAGGATTTCAAAGCCCTCATTAAGTCACAGTTTTATGCCATTAGGTACGTGGAGGACCAATGGATCCAATGGCATTACTTCAGGAAAAAGTCGAGCAAATTCATGTAGGAGTACAACACAAAATTTAGGAAGATGGCTATAATGTTGGGTATCTCTCCAAAGAAACCAAATGTACTCCTCAAGTATTTGGGGGGTGAGCACCACCATCTGTGTGAGAAAGTGATGTTTTTCAAGTCCAAATCGATGGACAAGGCATGTGTACAGGAACAATACCTAGAGAACATAGGCTGTAAGAGAGCGTAATCAAGTGGACTGAAGCAAAAGGAACAAAAGGAAGCTTCTAAGGAGGGGAAGATGAAGAAAAAAGGGGGAAAATCAAAAATATGACAACCACAATGCACCAATCTAAATATTCTAGCAACCACTACAACATTGATGGCCATACAGAGGAGAAGTGTTGGAAGTTACATCCAGAGCTAAACCCAAAGAACAATAAGAAAGATAACAAGAAGAAGAATCACATAGCCGTTGATTCAAGAAACCAAGTTGAAAGCAACTCAGACTTGGATGAGAACATCCTTTGTACATTAGTGCAGAAAAAGGTGAATCTGAGTAGCCTTCAACAACAATAAGAGAAAGAAATGACCAAACTCTTCCATATAAAGATACAGGTCAGGAAGACAAAATTGATGTTATATTTAACCCAGGGTCACAACTAAATCTCATTGCAGCAGAGCTAGTCAAGAAGTTAGGGCTAGAAGTTCATGATCGTCCAAACCCATATCCATTAAGATGGGTAAATAAGGATGCAGAGTTGAAGGTGACAACTGTGTAAAATTAGATTTTCTATCAGTGCTAATTTTATTGATGAAGTAGATCTAGACGTGGTTCCCTTTGATGCATGTGGAGTCATGTTTGGGAGTCCATACATGTACATGCGTGATGCAATATTCATGAGCAGATCCAATTAGTATCAGCTCATCAAGGATGGAAAATCATTCATCATCAATGCACACAAAGGAAAGTAAAAAATCTCACTGGTAAGTGTCAACCAAGCCAATAAATTGATCAATTCTAGCAAGAAGTATGTTTCATTGCTTTTAAGAGAAGGTGGGTCTGAAGAGGAGTCAATAAGAGCAAGGCATCCTTGGAGGGGTGTACTGCGAAATAGACAAAAATTGGAGGAGTTGTTACAGGCATACAAGGATGTGTTCTGAGAGCCTAAAGGGTTACCACCTAAGAAAGAAGTGGAGCATGAGATCCAACTATTTCAAGACTCCCCATTTCCAAATATTGGGTTGTATAAGCAGTCTATTATAGAAGCAAGTGAGGTGAAGAAATAATTGCAACGGTTGCTTAGACAAGGTGTCATTTGACCAAGTACATCTCCATGTGGGTCACCGATCATCATTGTGACAAAGAAGGATGGGACTTGGCGTATGTGTATAGATTATAGGGCATTAAATAAAACCATGCTCAACAATATATACCTCCTACCCAGGATATATGATCTACTAGATCAGTTGCAACAAGAAAAGTACATCAACAAGTTTGACTTGAAGTCTAGATATCACTAGGTTCGAGTCAAAGAAGAAGATACATGGAAGACTGCCTTCAAAACCAGGAAAGGTTTGTATGAGTGGTTAGTTATGCCATTTGGCCTATATAATGAACCAACTACATTTATGAGATTAATGAATGATGTACCATGCCCTTTTATAGATTCATTTATTATTATTTATTTGGGTGATATACTAGTATATAGTGCAACATGGGAGGAACATATGTTACATTTGATGTGGGTGCTAGAATATTGGAGAAGCACCAATTGCTATAAAATCTCAAGAAGTGTGAATTTGCACACCAGTCTTAGTGTATCATGGATATGTTATCGGTGGAGGAGAGTCGAAGATAGATCCTTCTAAGATGGAGGTCATCATGAAATAGTCAGTTCCTACTAATGTTTCTGAGGTGAGAAGTTTAATTGGGCAAGCACAGTACCTAAGGAAATTCATAGCCTCATTTTCAGTAGTAGCAACATCTCTCCATGCCATAACAGCAAGTGAGAAGAGTTTCCAGTGGGGAAAATGTCAGCAAAGGGCTTTGGAAGAGCTAAAGAAGAAGATAAGCCAAGCACCAGTTCTAGAATTAACAAACTTACAACAACCCTTTAAAGTGAAGATAGATGTGAGTGGGTATGTTATGCGAGCAATCTTGATGCAGGGGAAGGTCTACATCCTACCATTCTAACGTATTTCATGGGATAGTCCTTAACTACCCTACCTACGACAAGGAGCTTTATTCCATGGTGCACGTTATGAAGAAATGGAAGCACTATCTGATGGGAAAGGAGACAATAATCCACACTGTGGAGCGATAAAAAGGT
Source organism: Pinus taeda (assembly GCA_000404065.3). Lineage (NCBI taxonomy): Eukaryota > Viridiplantae > Streptophyta > Pinopsida > Pinales > Pinaceae > Pinus > Pinus taeda. The sequence goes on from APFE031293912.1 coordinate 68,525, forward strand.
GTCTTTTGAACCCCTAATTACCTTCACATTAATTATTAACCCAGGGATGACTTTTTATTTCAAGAGTGTACTCAGTGTGAGGCGGCTATTTACTCAAGAGTAATGTTTTGCAGTATAGTGCTTAAAACCCAAAAGCAAATGAATGCTTGAAAAATAAATCTAATTGAAACAGCAAGAAACTGAAATGTTCTAAACTAAATCATCCATTCAAACAACCATCAATCGAGGATACAGTAGCAATAACTCATTTCTCTAGAAATTGATGGAAAGGAAATTAGAGCATGGATTAAAGATCTGGGAGCTAAGCAGCGACTTGCTGACTCACTATAGCTTTAGACCTTCTCTCACACCAAAGCAACAATTGCAAGTAAATGGAATGGCAGAAAGTAAAATGAAGTAGCAAAAGGAAATAGAACAACGGCAAATGAAACAGCAATTCAAAGAACTAAATCTCGCGAGTTAGAACTGAACTCTCATTCTACAATCAAATAACAATCGGCAAAAGCAATTCCAATGAACCTTACTTTACGAGAAGATATTTACAAATGAATTATGGAACAACATTTATCATATATATACAACACACTTACTATTGTAATCTGATGATTCAAGAGAATATGACTAAGTTCCGGACAGAATAATATTACTTTCGGATTCTCATAAATAAGAATTCAAATGAATCCAATACGGAAATAGTCAATATGAAGGCTCTGCAACAGAAACAGTCGGTTTAAATAGTGAACATGTAATCAACTCTGAAAAGATTCATTACGCAACATAGAGTCACTTACTTAAACTTCCTGAATGAAAGCATTAATGAATTAGTCGTAACAGAGCATGGAACAACATATAACAAATACGTCAAATTACCAAACTATATAAACAATCCACACAGAAATCACAGTATAATGATACAGCAGCAATTGTAAAAATATGATACACAATAGCAGTAGCGTACTCCACCAGAGGCTGGGCCCTTAGCCGCCAGCGGACGCTGCTGGGTTACTTTAGAAGGAAAAGAGTGAACAGCAACGCCCAAATTATGTATTAATCAACAAACTGTGGAATCATTACACCAGCAAATGCTTAAGAATTACAGCATGCAACAATCCCTATCCTATCATGGATAATCCACCATCATTCCATTATTCGAATTCCCCCCATTCTGAAGTCATTTTGCAGTCCCCCCTCTCTGATCTTTGTTTCATTTAAATAGAGAAAGATTAGAGAGCAGTTACAACATAGATAATTACAACATGATTTCTTTTACAAATTTGGGTTGATTCTAACCAGCTGATTAACAAGAAAATATATTTCCTTTCATCTCTCAACAAAAGCAAGATGAATTTGGGTTTGCCGTTGGGATTTGGAGGACGGCCGCAACTGCAAATCTGAGAAAATCGTGCTCAAAGAACCCTGCGTTTCTCCCAGTACAAGCCGAATTTGGGCAAACTGTTCTTCATGAAGTTAATTGGGCCCGTTATGGACAAAACCCATGTTCCGGATTTCTCAAATTCGTATTCATTTGCTCAGAATATCACCCCAAAACGGTCACTCCTTAAACCAGCGAATTTCTGAGTTGGCAAATTTAAAAATCAAATCTTCAATCTGGAAGTTACCTTGGAGGCTAAGAATGGTGAATAATGTTATAACCAACTTATTAGAACTATTATTGGTAAAATAATGCATAATTATCAATTTATTAGAAATAAAGGAGAATAAATAATATTATATGAGCATAAATCATCATAAAATGGATTTATATAATAAATTATAATAAATGACATGATGAAGAATGGTAGAAATGGGTGGAATAAACGTTCACAAGTGACAATAATAATGACATATTAACGACCCAACACACACAAATCATTAGTCATTATAGTACTTGTAGGCCCAGAGTAAGGTACAACAGACTAGGCATTACAAGTGGATGGTGTTTTTACAATATTTTCATTTGGTGATCAAGTATAAGAAGGGAAGCACAAAAAAGTTGGTTGATATGCTTTCAAGGCCACCCACATTAAAGATCACAACTTTGGGGACTCTTATGCACATGTAGCAATTAACCCATTATTCATACAAAGAGGCTATTTAGAAGATGAGGACTTCAAGGAGGTGCATCAATAGTTGTAGAGCCAGAGTCATGTGCATGATGGCGATAACACGATTGATTACCATCTCCAGGATGAGTTACTCTACAGGTTGGATAAGCTATGTTTTCCTAAAGGTGAGAAATTGCAGCTAATTATAGAGGCTCACACCTCCCTTACCTGTACCTACTCATCCTTGGGAAATCATTTCCATGGACTTTGTGGGAGGTGTACGAACAACTAGGAAGGGACATGACTACCTGTTCATGGTATTCGACAAGTTCAGCAAGATGTGCATTCTGACGCCTTGTATAAAGATCATCATGGGATAAGAAGAAACGAACTTGTTCTTTGGATAGGTATGGTGCACTTTGGGATACCGAAGAGCATCATTTCAAACATGGATACAAGATTTCTCATTGCATTCTAGAGTACTTTTTGGGAGTAGATGGACACAAAGTTGAAGAGATGTACAATATTCCATCCCTAGATAGATGGGAAGACAAAAGTAGTCAGTGGGACTTTGGTGAAACTTCTAAGGGGATACAACCAGAAGCATCCAAAGATATGGGATGAAAAAAAGGTATATATACAACATTATTACAACAAAGCAGACCACACTTCTATAGGAAAGTCCCTATTCAAGACTTTTTTTGGATGTTTACCACCTTCACCTTTGGATATTTCATATGGGAAGCAAGGAGGAGCGAGGTAATATCTTATAGGATATGCTTTGGGGGCTGAAAAAAATTATAGAGAAGATCACTCGAATCCATCTATAAGTACATAACGCACTGCAGAAGTCACATGAGAAGTATAAGGCTAAGCATGATCAACACATAATAGATAAATCGTTCAATGTGGGAGACAGAGTATGGCTACAGTTGAATAAGGAGAGGTTGTAGGGGCTTGGTAAGAAAATCAAGGCTCTGAGGTATGGTCCCTTTGAGATATTGGAAAAGGTGGGTGATAATGCTTATCGACTCAATTTACCACCATATATGCACATTTACTCAGTTGTGAATGTAGAGAATTTGAAACTCTATGAGCCTTCCATGCTAGACCAAGAAGAGGAACATGTCCTACCTTTTGTGGAGGATTTGGCACCAGACATTCAAGAAGAGTTGATAGAAGATACATTTTTGCAGAAAAGTTCCAAAACTACAAGACAGGGGCAGCATGACCTTTGGAAAATTGGATTGAAAGGACAACTTTCAGGAAAATTTAAATGGTACACTAGATAGAAGGTGGAGGAAAAAATTCCTCCCCTCATTCAGTAAAAGATTTTGGGGACCAAAAGCCTCTCAAAATGGGGAGGTGTGATCCATATTGGATCATTATATTTGTTGGTTTTGAAATTTTGGGCATCTCGTACAACATCCCTTTTGCTTAGATTGACAATCTAATTAAAACTAAGATGACCTAGTCTCTTGTGCCATAACAAACTCTCATCATTTTCCCCATGTAATAACTTTATTTTCCTCTATCCAGTACATATTCATTTCTTGAGGTCCAAATCTCCTTCACAGCGGTTTTAGCTTAATCCTCCTTCTTTACTTCACAACCATCTAAAGAAAATAGGACCTCATATCCTTAGTCACACATTTGGTTAACACTTAAGATATTATTTTTAATACCATAAACATATAGTACATTCTAATATTAGGTCTTTTCCTTGTCTAAAACAATTGTCCCTTTTCCAATTATAATTGCTGGAGCATTATTGCCAAAGGTAATGTTTCCTCCTTTGTCATTCTTTAGAGATAGAAAATTTATCTTATCTCCATACATACACTTTGAGAAACCACTATCAATGTACCATTGATTCCCTTGGTTTTGAGCATATCACACAAATCCACACTCTACTTGTCTTTCTTTCTTCTTTTCCCAAATCTTTGTGGATTCTTCTTGCTTGTTTTGCTTGATAATCTTTATTGGATTGTTTTTACATTCACCCTCTTTGTGGCCATAGGTATTGCATTTGCAATGTTTAACATAATACAATAAAGAATTAAATGAATTATGACCACCTTCTTAAAAATTTCTAGATTTGTTGCCTTCATAGTTATTCACTGGGGTCTTATAAGATCTTCCACTTCTATTTATACTATAGTCATTTCTTACATAGGCTCTGGAATCTATTTACTGGTGACCAAAATTATTGCATGAAAAGCAATGGCCATAAATTAAATTTTGATACATGGACATGATGAGCCTTCTTGGTGGAGCAATTCTATCGAATCCATTTTTGGGTCTTGGTTGGTCTTTACTTCCTTTCCTGGTGCTACTTCCTTTCATTTGAGGATTAGATCTTTGCTAGTTCTCTCCTTCTTTCTTATTTCCATATGTGTTTCTAATGGGATCATTCTCTGCTAATCCTTCTATTCATCTCTAAATTTGTTTGCATTTTTTCTTAATTCTTGTAGCACATTGACATAGTTTTTAGGTTCTTCTTCTTATGGTGTCTTTGAGATTAATTCTCAGTTGAACATCTAATTATCTTCTTTAAAACCAATAACTATTTTAATAAAAAGGGATCTCTAGTTGCTGAGTAAATTACCCAATATCTCATAACTTCTTCCGAACTTTAGTTGATTACTTTCCTTTTCAAGATCATTTCTTAAGGAAATAATCTTAGCTTCTAGTTTCTCACAATGTCCTTCCTTTTATTCAAGTTGGCTTGTCACCACTTATTTCATTCTCCTTGCTTCTTCTAATTGAGTTTTAAGGATGGAAACCATTTGATCTATTTCATCATGATCCTTATCTTCATACTCATGCAATAGCTCCTTTTGAATTTTGTTGATTATTGTGAATATCTTTATCTATTCTAAAGCAACAAAGAGCTCACCTTGAAAATATTTCTTACCTTTAATTCATCCTTTTCATTTGCCTTTTCTTCCTAATTATATTTATTTTATTAAGCAACAATTTGAAAATTGTGACTAGAAATCATATTCATCACCATTTCCTTCATATTTTTCACATGGACATCTAGAAGTAAAATGACCTTCATTACCACAACTAAAATAGAGTGGAAGATTACATTTGCCTTTTCTAGTTCATTTTGAGATAGATTTCATTACATCTAATTTCTCGTTCTGATTTACTAAGGCCACTAGTTGGCATTCTTTTTTATCATCATTAGATGCACCTTCATCATTATCTTTTGATGAGCTATTATCTTCCTTGGAATATAAACTTTTCTTCTTGAAAGATCTTCCCTTTTATGAAATTTTCCTCTATTTCTATATTCTTTTTTCATCATCACTATCTTCGTATTTTCCTTTTGGACATTTTGAAGCATAATGACCTATTCTACCACACTTAAAATTAAATTTTAATGGTAACTTACCTTCATATTTTCTAGATCCACTTTTCAACTTTGTCACGAATTCAGCTTCTTCATCATCTGATTTAGGGTTGAAGTGATCATGGTCCTTGTGTTCTTTTGTTTTCATTAATTCTTTGAAGACTACTTCCTTTAGTATGAAATTTGTTTTGCAATAAAAAAATATCACATTATCAATCAAAAAAATCTTGATATTTTTTATTTTCATGTCTATGTGGAACAATGACAACTCATTTCTGCAAAAAATTATACAGACTCAATGTGACAACATAGAAAGTTGCTTCTTATAATTACTTAAGTCCAAGTATTAAATGTGTAAGGAGGATATTATTAACTTGGTTATTCATCCCAGTTTCAAGATTGCAATAATGTTCACTTTTTTTGTTGACATTTAATATTGAGCTTAGCACCAAGGGAGTGAAGAAATTAGGGTGTGGGTCCACAATACATATACAATTATGTTTAAATATACCAATTGTATTATATGTTAAGGAGATACAAAACTAGACTCAAGTTGTAGGTGTTAGTGCCACTCCATCATAGATAATCGCTAACTTACCTACATCAACCAATTGGAGTTATGCTGGTTCAATTAACCTTATTGATTTCAAAGTTTATTTATGAATCAACCCCAATGACAACTATGAGTTTTTATAACTTAGGGATTAGATTCTTAATTCTACATGTCTATTTGAAATTAATTTAATCATATAACAAACTTCCATCTAGATATCAAATTAAATAACATAAAAGATGAATTTTCTCATTATTGAACATTGACTAAGGCGTAGTCTAACTAATAGACGAAATGACTTTTTGGACAGAATCTGAAAATATAATTTTTAGTAAGATTGTGAATTTTTATTGTTTAAAATGCACTTTTGAATGCATAAATGGATTCAACACCCTTAAAAACCACCGAGGCACTCAATCTTTGCAGAGTAAACAAGTTAAATGTGTGATTTTTAAAAATGTCTACCAAATTTTTTACAAAATTAACCAAAAAACAAATTGGAAAAGGATCATTTCATTTATTATTAGATTATGCAACTGATTAATTTACTAAATATCTAAATTAATTCATAGTTAAAAACAAACAAACAAAAATTCTTATAAACATTATTTCATTTTCCAAAAATATAACCCTGCTGTTATAGAAATTTTTGGGCACTTTAACCCCAATCATAAATGTCCATAAACTGAGGGATCCTAAGTCCCTAAAAGTGTTGCTTCACTGCCTAAAGGAACAAGGTCAGCTGATTACATCATCTCCCAGAAGTTCTCCTCTAAAAACTGCTCATAAATGGTCAAAACTGGACCATACTGAAAACCCAGTGCAGAGGGTGCGATGCATATCACCTTCCCAGTGTACAAGGTGCAATGCATACTGAGTGGCTCCTCTGTAGGGTGTGATGGTCGGGAATGGACAAATGGCAGGGACAAAATGCGAGGTGGAAGATCATGGAATCTTCCAGAAGCTTCCCCTCTGAATTGCCTTCGTTTTTCGACCAGGATGAGTAATGATTCACCCATTCTCCAATGGAAGAGGAAATCTATCAGAGAGAGGACATAATAGGGACCCAAAAGGGACTCACCCCATAATATTTATTTCCTCTTCTCAGGACCGGGTAAACAACTGGCTGGCATCTTACCCCCTTTAATACGAATCCTTACCTTTACTTAGAGCATCCGGTGGGTGGGTGTTCAGGCTTCAGAAATATGGATCCTCATCACAGAATCCAGAGCTGATTTTGTAATCTTTAGAGAGTGTTGTTTGTTTTTTTTTGTACATTCATAGTTTGGGTGATCTCAGCTACTTGGGTGAAGAAGGGCTTTCTAGCTGGGGATGATGCTGGGTCGAACATATGGTTGTAATCCCTTGCACTTTTCAGCTTAATAAAGCTATTCAAGTTTTTCCTCCATATTCTTGTAGTTTACTTATATAGCATTTGTATGGTTAACACACATCTGGTCCTGTGTTATTTATGAATATAGATCTTTGTTCTTCGATAGTAGTATGTTGCTATGATTCCACAGGTGCTCTTTGAAGCTGGGCAGACGAAGAATAAGCGGCAAGGCTCTATCAGGAAAGAGAGGAATCAAACAAGGAAATCAAGCGCAAGACTAATGTTGGTCTCCTTGGTTCCACTCTTATCTATTTTCATAAAGGAAAATGAAAGTAGACTTTACTTATTTGTTTCTAAGACAGCCACCAATCTTAGTGGGAATAGAAGCATCTTAGTGGACACTATTCCTGGTAACAAAATGGCGACTCCACTGGGGAGCGACTAGATTGTTTGTTAGCCTATCTTTGTTTCTTTTATAAACTTACAGACAGAGCCTGAAGCCAAGCCAGCTAGCCTTGGAACTGCATTTGTTATACAAATGCAAAGTAGATCAATGCTGCTTCAGTCTATCTCCGGTTTTGTTTATGAATTAAACAATCGATCTGCAAATAGTCTAATTGCCCTAAGTGGTGGCTCTAGTAACCTCCTTAGATATACCCTTGTGATTTACAAATACTGAACATCACTTACTTGGTCTAAATCCCTGAACTGAATTGCAAATTGTGAGTAAAAACTCATTTAAATTCTTGCACTCGTACCATCGCACCTTGCCTTCAAGGCAGTCTGTATGCATCGCACTTCCTGAGTGTAGTAGGTGCGCTGCATACTGAATTCACAGTGTGACAGGTGCGATGGTCAGGGAAGGTTAACTTTACCTTCAGACTTTGGTTTTTCCTCACTATTTTCAGTCCTATTCAGGAGTTTTTTTGTCTGTGGTCAATGTATTTCTGTGAAAACCCCCTTCTCTTACATTATTCCGCCTCCATAGTGCAAAGAACTGTAAGTGTTTTTATGTATTGTGCGCCATT
>APFE031293914.1:0-15922 GCA_000404065.3 Pinus taeda
ATTTAAATTATCTTGAATGAACCATCGAGGCATTTTATTTTTAATGATGTATGTCTACATATTGCTAAAGAAAGTATAATTATTGCTAAAGAAAGTATAATAATTTACTTGATAAATGTTATGTGCACTATTCACTATTCACAATGCATTATTCACTATTAAGGCCAATGGGATATGTGTCATAGGTGAATGATTTGAACTTTTTGAAGCATAAGATATGTGATTTCTTAATCCATAATTTTCATAAATTTATATGCCTAAATCAATTAATGGTTGTAACTGCAATCATATCATATTGAAAATCAATAAGGCACAAAGTCAGTTATTCATTGTTTACATATAAAATGCACTAATATGAGTGCATAAATGTGATTTGTAATTTTTAAGATAAAAATCTATTGTAAGTAATTTTGTATTTCTTAAAAAAAAACATATAATTAATGATAATGATTGCTAAGTGGACTATCAAGGTTTGATTAGACACTATCATGGATGAATTATGTCTTTGAACTGTAAGGCATCTAATTTCATTACTTAAAGTTATTTTTTTGTAAATTTGTATTTGAAATAAACTGAAATCATATGATTTGAACTAGAATTATATTATTGACTTGTACTTAGTTATGTCCATTAATATGATTGTATAAATGTGATATATAATATTCGTATACTATGATGCATTTCTTCGAAAAATAAGTCTTATAATTTGTTGATAATAAGTATTAAGTGGACACTTTAGGCTAATGGGTGATGGCTCATAGGTGAATACTACTCGTTAAATTGTAGGGCATTTGATTTTTAATCCATAACTTTTTTTATATATTCTTAAATTGACTATTTGTATATGCAATAATCTCATCTCACATAATTTAATAAGGAATCGATTTATTGATTTGTATTTCATTATCACTTAATTTATTAAGAGTGTATTAATGTCATATTGTATTGCTTTGAAACAAAGCTCTATGTAAATAAAAATTATTTTCTTAATAAAACATGGAATAATTAATTAACAATGTGTTAAGTGGATGATCTATACTCATTAAAGAGATGGGTAAAAAAAAATAGTTGTGTTTAAACTTTTTGCACCATAAGACATCGATTTTCTCAGTCATATTAACATTTTGTCATTTTCAATTCTTAAATAGTTTATTTGTGATTTAAATAATTTCATATAAACCAATATGACTTGAAAAATTCTATTTGGTTATATGCATTGATAGAAGTTTATAAATGTGATGCATTTTTGAAATGTAGCTCTTAATGTGTATATATAATATATATATATATATATATATATATATATTATATATATTTATATATATAATATATATATATATAATATATATATATTATATTATATATAATATATATATATATATATATATATATAATATATATATATATATATATATATACAAAACAAATTATAAGTAATTGATAATGAGTTCTAAGTGGCCTATATAAATCCATTTATCGACTTTTATTTTCCTATCATGAGGTTTAATATAAGTGTATAAATGTGACAATTTTTTTTTGAAATGAAACTCCATGTAAAATTAAATGTTTTTCATAACAACACATGGAATAATTATTTGGTAATGAATGTTAAGTATATTGTTAAAGTTCATTCAGTATACAAGTTATAAATAAATGAATTTAAACTTTTTGCAACATATGACATTTGATTTTCCCACCCCTATTAACATTTGGTAAATTTCAATTCTTAAATAAATTATTTGTGATTGAAATAATCTCATAGAAGCCAACAAGACAAGTATGTATTAAATTCTATTTAATATGTATGTATGTATAAATGAAATTTATTTTTGAAATCAAGTTCTTAATGTAAGTAAAATCATATTTTTTAGAAAATTAATAATTTAAAATCAATTGTTGACGAGTTCTAACTCGTTTATTTTATTTTAAATCAACAACTTTTTCTAACTATGTATTCTTAAATCAATTATTTCTATATGAAATCATGCCATATAAGTCAATAAGTCAAGAAACCATTAATTGGTTTTTATTTAACTATCACATGGTTTAATATGAATTTATAAATGTGACATTGCTATTTCTAAAATAAAAATCCATGTAAACAAAATGAATTTTCAAATAAAACATGGATTAATGAATTTACAATGAGAATTAAGTAGACTATTTAAGCTCATTCAAGAGACGGGCCACAAATGGATGTCTTTAAAATTTTTGCACCTTATGACATGATTTTCCCATTAAGATTAATATTTTGTAAATTTCAATTCTAGAATAAATTATTTGTACTTAAGATAATCTCATAGAATCCAAGAAGACTTAGAAGCTATTTATTCAATTCCATTTAATTATATGTATTGATATAAGTTTATAAATGTAATTTATTTTTGAAAAAAGCTCTTAATGTAAGTAAAGATATATATTTTACAAAACTAATTAGAATTAATTGATAATGAGCTTTAAGTGGTTTTATCAGACTAACATGAAAAAATCAAGTGTCATAGATGAATGCCTTTTAATACATATTTAATATGCAAAATCAATATCTTAATGATAATTTATTTGTATTTAGATTAATTATTTAATAATTAAAGAACATGGGGACTTATATAAATTTCAACTAAAATCCATGAGTTATGTTTCACAATTATTTCTTCCTCATTAAAAATTCTTATCATTTCTCCTCTTAGTGAAAGTAATGATTGATCATGGTTTTCCATACAATTGGTTGGTGCTATTACATCAAGACTATTATTGGTTTTGACAATGCTGACAAGGAGAGATAAATATCCACACTACCATCAACTATACTAATCTTTGAAAACCCTTGCCTCCACTACTTACAAGAAGACCACTAATTCTTGTTTACTTCAATTTGTGACATTGTCCATCACAATGGAATGACTCGAATACCCATTTAAGAACTCTCATTTGATGTACTTGGCTTTTAGTGGAGATAGATTAATGGTGTCTAACCTTCTTGAAATACCTAGATAAACAATGCATAACTTTTATAATGGATGCCTGGATGCTATGAAGACGAATGATCACCCCCTCATTTGCGCTTCGTAAAGGCACAAAGGGGCCATAGGAAAATGAGCACAAAAACATTTTACTAAGTTTTTAGTAGACTAGTTTCAATGCAATGCAAGGGACACACATCCTTTCCATTTACACTAAGATCCTCGCATCAGCATCATTCAATCAACAAAACATCCATAGGTTGTGGGAAAGGGGTTTAGAGTCGTTAGACACAAAATTAAAACATCGAGGAATCTAGTTCGTTATCCATAACTATAATATCTTTATTGGATGTTAGACATACTAATATGATTTAGCTGGAATCAATTGCTTCTAAGAGTTCGATTTCACATTCCTTTTGTGTATTGATACTATTGTACATAACAACTCATGTTTGACCTATTCATGATCTCTCCTTGCTTTGAAATTACTAAATTATTGTTATGTTGAATTAAGTTAATATGGCAATTTACAAAAGAATGAATGTTGTTGAAGGCCTTGTAATAGAATAATTCCAAATTTAATGACATATGTGTTAGTCGGTTTGGTAACGAAACCAGAAAACTTGGAGCAATGTGATTGACACCAGATGAGAGAATCAGGTACGCAAATGCATTTAATTTGATAGAATTAACTTGATAGAATTTTACAAAAGGAGTCTGTCAATCTTGTTGAAATATAATATCAGCCTTTACATTTTTTACAAAATAAATCTGTCAATCTGATTGAAATTTAATATCAGTCTTTACAGAATAGAAAAAGTAAACTCTAAGTTGATGAAGGCATGCGCTCAACTTGAGTGCACTCCTTCAGCTCGAAGGAGTGTGCCCTCCTTAACTGTACTCATTCATGTTGAACATATACACCCTCCATGAGTGCACTTCTTTGTGTTGAAGGAATGTGCCCTTCCTGAGGGCATGCATGAGCCAACCTTGCTGCATGTGGGTGCACTCCTAGAAAATAAGAGCCCACTTAACTTCTTTAACTAACCCATTCACTCAATGATAAGTGGCACTCATGCATGAATCAATTTTTCATGTTAATTTCTTTAAATCAACTCAATTAATAATTGTTATTGCATAATCATTCCATCTAAGTTGGGTGCACAAATGAGAATCAAGGATCTCTTCATCAACCATTGCAACAAGTAAGTTTTCCATGTGAAATATATCCATTGCATTTCATGATTTCACTTCCAAATATTTCTTTCCTTCTTGTCGATCATTTTTGTTTAAGTTTGTTTGTTAGAATTTATGCTAAATTTTCATATTGTAAGCGTTAATACATTGCCACATGCAAAAAATATTCACATTCTTGAAACCATTCATCTTCCACCATACATGTGACAACAACTATAAATCTTTGCATATATTTCTCTTCCTCATCCTAGCATCAAGTTTTGTTGTTGAAGCTTGTTCTTGACCTTCCAACAGGTAGAATGCACTTCTTGAGCTTGAAGCCCTGATAAACCTCAAAAATTGTGCCATGTTTGATCATTTTTTCCTCAAGAGCACACTTCTTCACCATGGAGGTTTGTTCCCTCTCTTGAGCATATGAGTGCACCATCATGGCACAAAGCATCTCCATTCAACCCTTCGACATGTGACAATGCACGCTCCTTTTCCTTGAGCACATGTGTAGCATTGTGAATGCCTAAAGCCTTGTTAACTTCCTACATCACTTCACAGTGCGCTAGTGCACCCTCCTTGTCTCTTTGAGCACATGGGTGCATAGGGAAGACCTGAAGGCCCCTTATTTCATCCCTTCAACCCTTCAGGGTGTGGTACCGCACCCTAGTTAATTTTTCCCCTTTCTCGAGTGCATGAGTGCACTACAAAGCCCTGAATGACCTTGTATGTCCCCTTCGTGCTTTGAAAGTGGGCCCTCCTAGTTTGCATGCCTATTTTCTCTTTCATACAAGCTATTTTATGTCATTATTCATAGTTTTTCATGATCTATCATATGTGATGGTTCCTTGTACGTCAATTACAAGCATTTATGCATAGTTAGGTTCTTTTAAGCTAATATTTTCTTTATGAGTGTGTTTCCCCAAACAAATGGTGTGCTACAAGTATTACCACTTTGTCATTAACTATTCGAGACATGTTGCCTCACAAAGTGACATACAAATAACTTTTGAAAGTAAGCACTAATGAACCTGTGGATGTTACAAGGCCAAATATTCCCATATACATAGATACTCAATGCTTTATTGATACAGACAAATAGGTCACATGAAGAAAAATATACAACACATTCATGCAAGAGAAGTTTCCTAGGGACTTAGAAGACTTGCATGCATATATCAACATCAATAAGTCTAGGATGCATGGGATTGCATGCAAATTCTTGGTCATGCCATGTGCAGAAGCAATTGAATGGGTCATTACACATATGAATGATTCACACCTTATGCTATGTAGTGAGAGTGGTGGTCATCTCGCCACCTATTCTGGTGAAGACATGCAGAAATATTATAAGATGCTCAAGCCCAATAAATATGCAACTGATAACTTCTACATGAGCTGGGAAACACTTGAAACTATTCATGCTATCAAAACATGGTGTCGAGAGCCTGTGAAGTTTTTCCATCACCCATCTAAAGTATATCAGATAAATCTTAGATGTATATCAATGCATGATAGCCATGTATTGTTGATTATATGGGCTTAAGAATGCTGAGCTGATCCAAGGGAATTGGAGATAAACACTTAATATAGTGGTTACTTATGGGAGATTTTTCAATCAGGTAGATATCCTATCATTTGAATTACAACTTCAAGTCGAGTAGGCAAAATAATCTTTATGTGTGAACTAGGCACCAGAATTCGACATGTATGCATTTCTCTTAGATGAAATTTATGCATAGTATGCTTTCCTGCGAATGAACTAGAACTGGACTCCTGAGTAGAAGTTCTCGGTTGACTTCTACTATAGAGTTATCAGAAACAAACTTCAAAGGAGAATTTGTTAAAATAGTTGAACACTTATTTACACTCATTTTTCACATGATTTTTGATATTGATCCTCCTTGCATGACTGATTAGGTAAAATATTCACTTCAATATATCGTAGACTGGTTTGTAGCTCTAAAGGGTACATGCATTAGGTGCTTCGGTTTTTAGATATCCCCTCCTCTTATGCTATGATATGCAACTAGAAAAGTGGTCATGTAAGAAGTTGCCAATCAACTGGACAAAGGATTGTCACAAAATCTCTAAAGGAGGAAGAAATCCCCTTGGCCTATATTTCCATTGAGGATGAGATTGTATGAATTAAAGAGTCACAAGGTTATGAAAATAAAGATAAAACAACTGGACCATTTACATTTCTACATTAAATACTTGCATGGATATGATCCTAGGTGAATTGTTAGGAAGCACTGTCAAAGGATTGATCACAATATGAGGTACTCATCAATTTCCACAATAGAAGATGAAAAGATAAAGTACTAGTACAATTCCAACATGAAGAAGCATGCAGTAATGGAGACCATTTCACCTCATGATCCACCATCTGAATACTTTCAAGTCTAGGAGGAAGAGGAGATAACACCTTATGTAAGGAAACTATCTCCCAACCAAATAATAAGGTATTCTTCAATAGACATGAGCAACAAGAAATGGAAAGTTGATCCCTTAAAATCAAGAGCTCTACTAGCAGAATAGGAGAAAGGAGAAGTAAAATAAGAAGAGAGGAAGAGTTAGTAGGATGAGTTGTTGGACAAGCAACAAGATACAAAAGAAGAGAAGAGGAGGATATAAGAAGAGAAATAGGGGTAGTCCCAGGAGGAAGAAGCAACATAGATATTGGAAGAAGAATAGTTGACTCAAAAGTTGGAAGAGGAGTAGTTCAAGGAAGAAGATACCATCAATCCAATGGAGGAAGAACTAGATACTCTAGGAGAACATCTTCTAACAAACATTCATATTCCATTTGGAGAGATGGGGATCACACCTCCACTAGTAGACAAATTCATGTATGTATGCAGTGTAATGTTCGATCAGCTGAAAAAGAGGATCGTGCAACAAATGCATAGGTATTTCTCAAAGGATCCTTACAATCTAGTCTCAGTGTCTATAAAGAAGGTGATATTTTCCAAAATTAGAAGAAATCTTAGGGCAATCATTTTTGGGAAAAATACTGGGGGGGGGGGGGTGAATCAATATTTTAAAACTCACTTAAACTTTTCCTTTCTTATTAAAATTTTGTACGTGACTATGCTAAAGTAAACCTGCATGTGTACATGATTGTTATGTAGACAACTAACATATATCAAGTTAACTTACTTTTCAATTAATTCATCATCTATTTAACTTGAACGAGTGTACCAATACTTCAATAGGTATGAATTAAATAGTAAGCATGTGCAGTAAAAATAGAATAAATTATCAAACATAAGCAATACATCAACACACATTAACACTGGGATTTTTAGATGGAAACCCAATGTGGGAGAAAACCACCATTGTTGTTGTCTATGTCTTTATCTTTTATTATAAAGAAAACATCTTCCAATCTTGTACTAGCACAAAATCATACCAGCACGTAAGCACCCACTTGCAGAAGGCTACAACCTTCTCTCATTATCCCACAAATCACTGGAAGGTATCTCCAACCCCCTTGTCTCATTTACCAACAGAAGTGAGCTCCAACCCTATGATTAGATTTACCAGCTACCGCTAAAAGAAATCTTTGAATTCCTCACTAAAGGCTTCAACCCTGAACAAGTCTTTGAGCCACATTTCATAATATTTCATACTCAATACACCTAAACCAAAGCATAAAATCTATAGGCCACAGTTTATAATATTTTCAGATTCGACCCACTGCCATCATTTAAGCTCAATATCAAATAAAACTGAAACCAATCATCATATCAAATCACTTAATCATTGTACCAACTAGGACCCAAATCAATCTCAAACAACCAAAGAAATTAGATCATAGTAAATCCATTCACCAGAATACCAATCCACATATTGTTCATCATATAAACCACATTCTATCAATGTAAACCTTGGTTAACCATAAATCAAAATATATATGCTACTATTCTTAAACATATCCACATATACACGTACTTTCCATGAAGCATACCAGTGTACAGATCTCAAAACATTGAACCATAAAACTAAATCACTATCATACTGAAATACTCTCTAAATCACTTTTGGAACTAGTCACGTATCTATGAACGACATATAGATAGCAACATCATTACTATTAAACAAGTCATTCAGCTTCAACCATCATTGTTAAACCTACATCATTATGAAATGCTTCATTGAGAGATAACATCAAACACAACAAGACTAATCAAGTTGATCCAAAATCATATTCATGAAAACCCAATCATATGTATGTGACCCTTACAAAACACTTTCGCGTATGTACACGCCTTTCATATATGATACCCATGTACAAATCTGTCCATACTATAGAATTGATATGTTATTATTTAGAATCTGATCCACGTATGTACATGTTTTTTTCTGAAATGAAATTTCATACCAATATGTAATTATTGACTCATACCTTCATTGCACAACAAAACTATCAAACACGTACATAGTAATAAACACACGTCAACACATTATCATAACAAATAAAACCAAACCATAAGAAAATTGTTCAATGTATAGTCATTTCATATCTATTGGATCTAATCCATCATCATACTCCCCAGTGCATACTTATTTGACAACAAAATATTCACTAATAACCCATAACTTGCACACTCAACTCTTTGATCTTCATCTCCTTATATAGCTTAGGCCTTATCCAATACCATGGGTCAAATCCTTAGTAATAGAAGTGCTATTCCTGGATAGGATCAAACATCTGTTGTCATGCTCATTACTATGGGTCAATACCATGGTAAAGATCCCCGGTATTTAGAATACCATGGTGCAAAAATTATACTAACTTTCTCTTTTCCATACCCATGTGTGTACGTGGTTTTTCTTCACAAAACCTTCGTGTATTTCTCAAAACATCACCTTCATCATTCTTTTGTCTCTGTACTTCTATGCCACTATCCAAACTCTCTATCGCATGTGTACAAGCTTGTAACTTCATCATGTTATCATCATGTTGACATGTTTATTAAGTAGGTTTCCTCAAGGACAACACATTTGTCATAATGCCAACAATCTCCCCATTTGGACTTGATGGAAACCACTTTGGTGTTTGGTCACTAGCACCTATAGATACCTATAAACACATATGTAGATATACCAAGAATTCTCCAAACACCAAGCTTCTCTCCTCATTTGACATATAGGGGAAAGGCTAGCCAATGCTGAATGAAAACTAAGTATGAAAACTTAATACTGACCATGCTCCCCCTAAGCACAAGACAAATTTTATGAAGATATACAAATAATGACATAACTCTATGACTTAACCAAACATGACCTCTTCTATCACCAATGACTCATACTTACATTGATCACCCAACATAAAGGGCTTACATATTTGTCTCAACATTACATGACATGCCCAAAATGATGAGATTACATGAATTGACCACAATAGTCCATACATGACTAAATTTTACAATGATTTATACGATAGGTATTTACATGAACTCTACATCAAGTGACATATATGAAACTTATAATTGCAACCAAAGACCTCAGTAGTGAGGTAGTAAAACCAAGATAGCTTTCAACAATCATCATATACCATCTAGGATCTTCACCATCAACCCGTGACCAAGTATGCATTATCAAAAACATAATATTGCTCCATTGAACTCATCCCCTTGACCTCATCAAAGTCAATTTTATCTTTCCCTTAGTAGGAAGATCCTCAATACACATTCATGAAATTCATATAGATATTTTGCATGACAACAAAATATATTTTCATGCATCAACAAAATATGTGATAATCAATCATATTATCATAAGGTAAGAGAAGGAAACATAGCATCATTCATCAAAATCATCAATATGTAACTAAATATGCCATGTCTCCAAGTATCATCCAACAAATGTAGTAGTAGTATATTAATGACCATATCTTCATGAAACATGCAACAACATCAATCTCTTGGCCCAAATTCTTCAGGAAAGAGGAAAGAATACTTCATTAATATGCAGTGTGAGTAATCATCCATAAGATCCCTTTCTGTAATCATCATCATCAACTACCATCCCTGTGATCCCATATCATCAATATCATCATGCTTAGAACCATACTCTTCTAGAAACATACAATTTTCATCATAACATGTATATGTAATAGGTGAAAGGACCAAGAACAACACCATAAGCTTCATCCATGACAACAACATCATCATCAAATAATAAATATATACATGTTCTTTCCGCAAAGAAGAGCAATAGCCCTCAATCATATCATCATCAGAGATTCTAAAAATCTGATAAGTGGCTCAAACATTATATAAGCATCGTCCATAATTTCAGCAAAAGTAATTCATGCATTATGATAGTAGCATAGTATCATTCAAAAACTTTAGTAACATGAGTATCTTCAACAACATCACCACTGATCAGCATCATTATGTACTAAGGAATTCTCAAGAAAATATAGTGCCAACAATGCACTATTAGAAGCATATAAAATAGTCCCCCTCAACCTATGCCAACTTCTTATTTTTAATTCTGATCATATCAACTCGTCCAATAGTAAGGACATCAAAGAAACTTCATCAATTAGATATCCATCAAGCATCAAAAACTCACAAAAGACAAAACCACTTATAAATAGCATCAATCAGACTATAATAAATCAATTTCATAACCAAAAAGACAAATAAGAGGTAAATGAATTATATCACAATTTTTCTCTAACCATGTCTCATTCTTTCTTCATCATAGAGAAATATACGCAACTGTCTAAATAATAACTTGCGTATATATGTGACTATATTTCACAGGATCCACATACATAAGGTGAAATGTTGAATTTTCATAACTGCAAATCCCCCTGAGCCTATTCTATCTATACTCGTCCACTGCTATCACATCATATGCACTGTTACTAATATGATTATCAACACAACCATGAGAATCATCATCAACATATGTATTGCTCCCCTTGAACTTATACGTGGCTCATGAGGACCTGATAATAATCTTCTATTCTCATGAGGTTAGGTGCCTCACATTACTTATGCATTCACTACGAGAAGTAAGATTTAAGAGAAATGGATTGCATTAGGGTTAATATTCCCTGCGTTTCTAACTTATGTTTCTTATTCCTCCAAATCTGCCTACAATTTCTAATTATGTGTCAGAACTGATCCCTTTTCTTGGTTCTATTCTACATTCTTGACCTGAAATCAGTGGCCTCATGCCCAAATGAGTTACAAGAGAAACAAAATCCATAAAACCATCATTTGTGCATAAGGTCTGATCTTGACCTTGATCTAAAAGATTCTTTTGTAGGCGCGTGACTTGTTTCAATTTTATCTTGAAAATTTCTATATTGGTTTTTTCTACTACATTGTATATGATCATAACCAATTCTAGTCTTGATTAAAGGAGAGTGTTGTTCATTAATAATATTCTATAGAGGCTTAGGTGCATTGGCCCACTTGTTTATCTTATCATAGCCTTCCTTTAGGATCATAACTTCATATTCCAATATTTCACAATGCTTTTACTTTTCTTGAAGTTGTTTCTCATGCTTTTTGTTCTTTTATTGGTTCATTCTAATTCCATCCTCAACATGTTTATTTATTCAATCATATTGTTTTATTTTGATTCCGACTCTTCATTAGCATTATTGGGTTTTTCATTCTTCTTTATACCTTTCATTCAATAACTTATCTCACAACTATTTTATTCATCTATTTCCCGATCTTCAAGAGACATAAGTATAATATCATATACATCTACATTTTCTTGGTCATCAGATGTGTTATGTCTATCTTCATTAGAGTAAAAGCTTTTCTTATCAGATAATTTTTTTGTAGCAACATTATTTCCATTTTCCTTATTATTTTCTCTATAAAGACATTTAGATGCATAATTGCCTACCCTTGCATAAGAAGAACATTTAAAGGGCAGCTTACCTTTGAATTTTCCAAATTCTGCATGCAACTTTCTCATGAAGTTTGTTCTTCCTCATCGATATGTAGCTTGTGTCTTTACATGATTCCTTCTATTTTCCTTTATATATGGCTTTGAAAGTTGTTTCTCTCATGTCTGAAGGACCACCTTTCCTCATATCAAATTCTTGGTGTCATATTCATAAATTTCAACAAGCTTATCCCACATATCCTATGTTGTTTTTAGTCGCATTATTTTCACAAATTCATACTTGGTCAGATTTCCGAAGATGGGATTCATAGCCTTTACATTGATCTCACATTGTTTCTTTCCTACAGTACATGTTGGAATGGATCCCTGATATTGATATCCACTTTCAACTATTTCCTATACATAAGCTCCCAACGCTTGCAAGTATGATCCCATCCTGATTTTCCGAAAGATAGATAGTTCCATTAAATAAAGGTGGCCTGATAGGAAATAATCCTTCTTTACTAATCATCTTGATGGATCTCCTTCAATAAACCAAGCTTCTTCTAGCAAACTTTCTCTTATAGCAATTTTTGTGAAAAATACTGAGATGGGCGGGTGAATTAGTATATTAAAACTCACTTAAATTTTTCTTTTCTTATTCATATTTTTGTACATGCCTATAATGAAGTAAACTTGCGTATGTATGTGATTGTTATCCAGAGAACTAGAAGATATCCAATTAACTTACTTTTCAGTTAATTCATCATCTATTTAACTTGAATCAGTGTATTATTAATTCAATAGGCATTAATTAAAAGGTAACCATGTGCAATAAGAACATAATAAATCATGACACATAAGAAACACATAAACACACACGAACAACAATATTTTTAGGCAGAAAGAAAATGTGGAGAAAACCACAATAGTTGTCATCTTTGTCTTTATCTTTTATTATAAATAAAACATATTACAATCTTGTACTAGCACATACTCATACAAGCCTACATGAACCCACCT
The DNA here is from genome assembly GCA_000404065.3 of Pinus taeda. Classification (NCBI taxonomy): domain Eukaryota; kingdom Viridiplantae; phylum Streptophyta; class Pinopsida; order Pinales; family Pinaceae; genus Pinus; species Pinus taeda. The sequence goes on from APFE031293914.1 coordinate 13,038, forward strand.
GGAGAAGGCTAAAACCTTCTCTCATTCTCTAACACCCACTGGAAGGGAACTCCAACCCCCTGATCTCATTTAACGAATCCCACCGGAAGCGAGCTCTAACCCCATGATTAGATTTACTAACTACCACTGAAAGGAAGCTTCAAATTCCTCACTAAATGACCCAAATATAAACACATTTGTGAACCATGTTTCATGTATTTCATACTAGATCCACCTGAACTAAAACATCAAATTTGTAGGTCATGCTTCATCAAATTTTCAGATTGGACCCACTACCATAATTTAAGCTCAATATCAAATAAAACAGAATCTAGTCATCATATCAAATCACGTAATAACTATACCAACTTAGACCCAAATTAATCTCAAACAACCATATATCAAAATATATGTCCAACTATTATTAAGAATATATGCATATGTATGAACTTTCCATGAAGCATACCAATGTACAGATCTCAAAACACTAAACCTCGATCATACTAAAATAATCACTACATCACTTACATAACCAATCACAGATCTATGAACCACATACAGATAGAAGCATCATTACTATTCAACAAATCATTGAAAAAATCATTCAAGCTCAACCATCATTGTTAAACCCAAATCATTATGAAACACTTCATTGATAGAGATTAGGAAACACAACAAGACTTATCAAGATGGTTAGACATCATATTCATTAAAACCCTAGCATATGTACATGGTCCTTACAAAACACTTCCACATATCTACACACCTTTCATATTTGATACCTGCATATAGATTTGTCTATACTCCAGAATTGATATGCTATTATTTAGAATTTGATCTGCATATATGCACACCTTTTCTTAAACAAACTTGTGTACATATCTGTAATTATTGACTCATGCCTTTGTGGCACAAAATAACTTCAAGCAAACCCATACACAGTAATAAACACATGTCAAACAATTATCATCACAGATCAAACCAACCCATAAAAAAATTGTTCAATGTATAGTCATTTCAGATCTATTGAATCTAAATCATCATACTCCCTCGTGCATAATTATTTCACATCACATTATTCACTAATAACCCATAAATTTAACACAACTCTATGATCTTCATCTCCTTATATAGCTTACACCTTATCTAATACCACAGGTAAAATCCTTAGTAATGTCGATCATATTCCTGGATGGGATCAAATATCCATTGTCATGCTCATTACTACAGGCCAATACCATGGTAAAGATCCCTAGTATTTAGAATACCATGGTGCGAAAACTATATGTGATTTCTATTTTCCATACCGACGTGTGTATGCATTTTTGCTTCATAGAACCAGTGTGTATTTCTCAAAACATTAGCTCCATCATTCTTCTGTCTTTGGCCTACAATGCGTTTTTCCAAACTCTCTGTCACATGTGTACTGGCTAGTAACGTCATCTTGTTATCATCATGTTGACATGTTTATTAAGTAGGTTACCATCAGGACAACAAATTTCTCATAATGCCAACAATCGTGGCAACAAATGTTTCATTCGCTATAATGACATAGGATAACTCTGAGTACTTGTTGAATGGGAATTTTAGGTTGAGAAGAGAACTTGTTTTGGTGAAGCAACAAGCAAAAGATTTGGCAACAGAAAACCAAAATTTGTCATCACAAAACTTCAACACCATAGAATGGCAGTTAGCCATGCAAGAAGAGTTGGGGCCATGTTGGGTTGTGTTATATTCTTTCCACGACTAACTCACATAGTGAACTAGGGGGTTAGACGGGGGGCGAAGCCCCCCCTTCGTTGCACCGATTCCACAGTGGGGGGATCATAGGGGGTTTGAGGGGAGCGAGTAGATCCCCTCTACGGGGTCCGGGGCAGCACTCCGGGAATTTTTTTTTTTGGACCCTATATTAAGTTCGACGAACCTACCTATGGTTTTTAGTCCATGGTTTTGGACGCGATGGTTTTTGGTCCATGGTATTGGATGCTTCGACATGTATAAATATGTATTGTAACATTAAAAGGAACATAATGAAAAATCAAGCTGGTAGTCCCGATTTTCAGATCCAGTGGGAAATCTCTATGTATATGTGTTTCATGTGTTATTCTCTCGCATTGTTTATTTTTCCTGTGATTTAGAATTCGTATGCAAGTAATTTTTGTATGAGGTTAAAACCTACATTTGGTATCAAGGTTGTTTTGGCTTCAAGGGGACACCTTTGTTGCTGAGGGGTTTCTCTCAGGCCTATGGTAGACCCTATTCAGTGGGAGATCCGCGAGATCGATTCTAGTGGTGAAAGAAGATGGAAAGCAGCATAAAGATAGAGATTGACAAGTTCAATGGTCAGATTTTTGAGTTGTGGAAACTCAAGATGGAGGACCTATTGGTGGATAAAGATCAGTGGATCACGGTAGATCCGGGTACTAATCCAACGGGAGTGACCGATAAAGAATGGAAGAAGTTGGATCCAAAGGCAAAGAGCACAATACGATTGTGTGTCTCAGAATCAGTATTTCTGAATGTATCAGGGGAGCTATGGAGAAGGCTTTGTGGGACAAGTTAGGGACTTTGTACCAATCTAAGTCTCTGGTGAATAAACTATTCCTGCGGAAAAAGCTGTATAACCTGAGGATTAAAGATGGAGACTCGGTGACACATCATCTGAATGCATTTAATACTGTGGTAAGTCAGTTATCATCTGTTGATATTAAAATTTTAGATGAAGATAAGTGCATCAGTCTATTGTGTTCTCTACCAGATTCGTGGGATAGTCTAGTTATAGCAATAGGTAGCAATGCAACTTCTTTGCAGTTTGATGAAATAGTCTCAGCCTTGCTGACAGAGGAGATGAGACGGAAAAATATGGACAACCAGAATGGTGATGCCTTGTCTGTACGAGGATGGTC
>APFE031293916.1:9027-19865 GCA_000404065.3 Pinus taeda
TGAGGGGAGGTTCTCTCATTTATATGCCTATCACATCAGGTTTCTCATGCACTTTACTAGGGTACGGATGATGAACATCCCATATTTCATTTGTAGGAACATAGAGAGGATGAACACCTTCATGCAGCACAAAACCCCTCAGTAGCAACTTAACAATGTTTATCATTTTTCTCTTATTAAGATTTTGGTGGTTCATCAGCTGGGATTGCAGGGCATTACTTGAGATGATTTCATATCCCGCGACCTCTTCAGCACTTCACAGGTATTATCAAAGGTTGAACATGAGACAGGTGGTCCTTCTCATCAGTATGAGTGCCATGAGACCACTACTATGCCAATATTCATCACCTATCAGAGAGGTAGTAGACATTTGTTTGCAGCTGCAAAGCGAGTGTTATCTCCACTTAGGGTGGAAGGGGCCTCGCTTCTGACATTGGAAACACAGGTACAGAACAGGGGAAAGATGCCCATGCATGACGAGGGGCCATCAGGTGAACAAGAGGCTGACTTCATCCTCATTCATGATTATGATACAGATGAGGAGAGTGCCAAACTTAGGAGGACCATCCAGGAGGAGAAAACAGAGATCCAAGCCTTGTCTCTCAATTTGGAGAGGGCTAAGTGGATTATCTGGTATTTGGAGCAGAGGAACAAACAACTCAAAGACCAACATGAGATCTTGGAGCTGCAAAACATCCACAAGAATTGCCAAGCTGCCCAACATAGGAGGATTGAAATCACTCCATTAGAGCAAGAGATTAACAATGACCGAGAGTCTTAGCTCGAGCGTATCAACATCCACCTTGAGAGAATGTTATAGAAGTCTGACAAGGAAAAAACCATATTGAGGCAAATGGTTTATCACTACAGGGCACGGAACATGAGTTCAAAGGCTTGGATAAGGAGTTTGAAGGTGAAATTGAGGAAAGAGACAAAAAGACAAAAGAGGCAAAAAGGGCAATATCATCTCTGAATCTTGGCTGAATCCTCTGTGGCCTAGCATAGCACTTCATAGAGGATCTCCAACCCAAATTTCAAAAAATTTGGGGCGATTTTGGTCATTTGACAAATTTTTGTGCACAAAACAAGGGTTTTCTTCCTATCCGCCGTGCCACTGGCGCGACGCTTATGATAGGGAGCTCCAAATCACAAAAGGTTTAAATTTTTATATTGAACATGAAAAATCATGACTTATGGTACATGGCCAAGAAGTTTGGGCAAGTTTTGAGTCCTCAGGAGGTAAAAAACACTCACCAAATGACCTTTCTGCCCCTATTTTGACACACAGGAAATAGTCTTGGGAGATTGATGTTTTGGAGAGGAAAATGGGCACCAAATTGAAATATTATAGTTGGGTTGGAAATTAGACTCAAGGAACTTTCCAGCGAGCTATCATGTGACCTATTTGGACACCGGGAAGGCCTCCAAAAGTCCCCTGCAAAAAAACGCCACGCACAAGCTCTATGCACCGCGCATGTGGCGCGGTGCTTATGATAGGGAGCTCCAAATTGTAAAAAAATTATATTTTTGGATTCGGCATGAAAAATCATGAATGATGGTACATGGCCAAGAAATTTGGACAAGTTTCGAGTCCCCAAACCTCTCCATCTGTTGTTTGGGTGGAAAATGCAACGCTGGCAAACGGTTGGCTCTTCGACTTCAGTTCATTAATGATGATTGAATGACTCCCTATCTTCAAATTGATTTGCTTTCCCACCTCTGAGGTTATTTATGGTATTGAAAATCATTTGTAAAGGGTTGAAATTTCTAGGAGCAGTGTGGAGGAAAAACCCAGCACTTGCATTGTACAGTTTTGGTAGAGATTTTAATAGAATGATGCAGCTCTAGCTCATGAGATCCCCGTGGTGTGAGTTTTAGCAAATGTGCTTTTCTTTCTATGTTTCATATGTATTCTATTGTTTACCATCCATTCATAATCATTTCTAGTTGAATTCTCTTAACTAGAAGAGGTAGAATCTAGTTTATGCTCTGCCTTGTAAAGCATTCATAATTTGTGTATTTTTCTTCTATCTAAAAAGGAATCATGTGTATGCCCTTTTTAGCTTTTCTCAACAGTCTTTCCACTCCATTTTATTTAAATCTGATTGCTAAATCTCTCACCTATCTTGCCTCATGAAATATTCTGTGTCCTTGATTTAATTTCCCAACTCAGATGTTCCTTTGGTCCCTTACAGCCAAGAAAATTTAGTCATTCAAAATTGCCTTTTCTACATTTATTTACTAGCCTAAAATCAGTATTTCATTTTGAGTCATCTCATACTTTATTGTGTATTTTTATTGAGTGTGACTCGGAGAGAGCCCTCTCCTGTTCTAGTAGGGCTAGCTACCAGACTGAGCGAGGTTTGTGGTTACCCTGAATTTTGCCTTCCTTCAGCCTAAGGCAGATTTAGGCTCTAACACATTCATAGGTAAACCCCACTTCAAATAGATTTTGAACTCCATTCCTAAGCACATATGCCAGAAAATTTGGCACTCTTGAAAATAGTGTCATATTTAAGAGTACTTTTGTCTCCCCATGAACATTAAAACTCAAATCTCTCCCTCTCTCTCTATGTGTTGAGCATAATAGGCACCAATTGCATGAAAAATACCTCACCATTGACTACATGGAATATCAATGGATCAACTCCCTAATTGATCCTTTGCACCCTCTCCCCCTTATCCATTATCCTCATTCTCTAATCCCATGATGTAAATTGCCTCTCCTTGATGAAAAATTTGAACACTGGAAAACCTCACAAACAAGTTGGATTCTCTTTTTTGATGGAACATCAAAGCATAATATAGGGGTGCCATGAGGGGGAGGGATTGTATTAGGAAACATGAAATTAAGAACAGTTGGACTATTGGAAATGAATATAACAACATGGTAGAGATATGTGGGCATCATCTATGTCTCCAAATTGCAAAGGAAAAAGGAATTGCGAGGATTATAATTTTTGGGGAATCCCTCATAACAATTCGATTTTTCCAAAAGGGAACCACTTCCAACACTAGTAAGTTGAATCTCCTCCTTCTAAGAATTATGATCATCTTAGGATTATTTCAGCATAAAAGCTTATATCACATCCTTAGGATCCAAAAGTCTAAGGTGGACAAACAACCCAATCAAACATGTAATATAAGAAAGGGACAAATAAAGATCAAAGGGAAACAAGGTTGGAAATCCATCCTAATGAACCTCATAAATGGGTAATTATTTGGGCTAATATTACCTCCTAACTTAGTCAAATCAACCATTCTCTTAGCTTACTGTATGGTTTTCTGATTATATTTATGCTTATAGAGTGAGTTGAGTTAGTTATGATGCCATGTGGTCTAATATGTGTTTAATGCATATTACTGATGATTTTTGTGGTCAAAATCAAGGATACAGTGGAGAAATGGAACCAATAACTCAAAGTGGAAAAAGGAGAGTACTTATAGGAGGGAATATCATTCATTTATTACTCCTCATTTCGAATTCCCCTTCATTCATCTCAGAGTATAAGCAGCCAAGTCATGCATTAGTAGGCAGTCGAGCAAGTGGAAGATAACTGATGTTTATCTTGAGTTTTGGGAGCCAAGCCTCACTCATTTTGAGGAATTTGTTGGTAGATTCATTTTTATAAGTAGATAGGCCTAGGGCCTCACTAACGTCAGATTTTTGTTGGACATTTTCTTATGTAAACTCTGCTCAACTTCGAGCTTATTATTTTGTGACAGTTCATGTAATCTTGCTATTGTTTTGGTAATAAAGATGGAATCCTTTTTGAGTTGGCACTAAGTTACCTCAGAAGGCTGAAGTTCTTGGGTTAGAGCCCAATCTAAGCATCCAATCTCCTATTTAATTTTATTTATATGTTTCATTTTAGTTTGTAGATTATGTTTCTGTTAGAAGCATTTCTTCTATGGTTAAGAATAGGTTGCTTTTCATGATTCAGTAGTTTGCTTCCATTTGTGCTTTCTATAGCAGGTTAAGCAGTGATAAAGAAAAGATCCAAAAGGATAGAAAAAATGCCTTGGCCTCTCTTCCTCCATTTGGGACAATGATTTGAGGCAAAGACCCCCTTGCTTCCCCAAAAACACAAATTTTCCTCCTTCATAGGTCTTCTAGTGTTTGCAGCTTTCTAGTTGGATCATAGTCTAGTTTGCTTTTCTTCAGAACTTCTTCATCATGCTCATTTCCTTATTTCCAACAATATTATTCCATGCCTTTCTTTCATTTGATGGTTATAAGAATTTCCTTTCATAGATCATAGTTTACTTTGATGCAAAAACTCAGTTTTTTAGATGCACTTATTTCCTTGCTTACTTAATCTCATTGGTTGACTATTAGTTGTTTATGCAGTAGATAACTTCTAGCAGTAGGTGTCGAGAAGTAAAAAGGGTCTTTTTCACCTCTATTTACCCTACATTAATTATCAATCCAGGTACGATTTTTTATCTCAAAGAGTGTACTCAGTTTGAGGCGGTTAATTGTCAAGAGTAATGCTAGTAGTATAGTGCTCTTGCAAAAGTAAATAAATGCTAGAAACAAACTCTAAATGCAATGGCAAGAACTTGAAATGTTAAATCAATCATTTAAGAAACTAAAACACTTCATCAGTCAAGGGTGGAGTAATGATAAATCTTCCCTTTGTAAACTGATACAATTGAAAAGCAGTCAAGGAGAAGATCGTCAATATGGAAACTGGACAACAACAGTCAATGTTCACTACAGTTTCAGATCGTTCTGTTCACACCAAAGCAATTATTTGAAATGATAACTCAATTAACAAGAAAGGGCACAATAACTAATCTATTTTAAAAAGATTGAACATCAAATATTTAACCTATAGAAATGAATTGAGTGGCAATTGTAATCTAAAGGAATTAAGCGGCAATCTTTACCTCAGAAATGATTTGAACAACAAATAGAAAATGGAACAACCAACTAAGGTAAATGTACAAAATATTGAACAGAAACCTAAATCAAATATAAACACACAACAAGCTAAATCAAATGTCACACACAGTGCATCTATACTAAGAGAAGCAGTAATCAGAGTTTCAGCATAACAAATATTAATTACGGTTATGAAGAAACAGTAATTATGGTACCATGGAACAACAATCCCAATGAATAGTAATCAAACTTAGAGGTAAAATGTAGCTAAAAATACAATAGTACCGATGTATAAATACACAACACTATTATTCTATAAATGAATAGTAATGGTGACCTGTAAAGGAACAACAATGTTATACAATAATACCAATATGTAAAGGAACAACAATGCAATATAAATGCAGAATGAATAGCATAACACTCCAGTTGCAGAGGATAACCTTACTATTCAAATATGAATGAAATATAATGGAGCCAATGTATGAAATGATAAGGAACAACATATTACTGAATGAAGTAAATAAAAGAAATCAAACCACACACGACTTGGAATTGGAAAATAATGGTACAGGAAGCAAGTGATCCACCAGGGTTGGGCCTTTAGCCTCTAGGGACACACTGCTCTGATTACTCCATAATCAAAGACGGAACAACAAAAGATTTTATGTAGTTGTAGAATTGAGGCTTCTGTGATCTATCATAATGGTAAAAAGAGCTTCTGCATAAATCACATCAAAAAGATCATGTCGACGCGTTTCGAACCAACCAGTGTGGTTCATCGTCAGGACGAGTTGAAGGAACAGATCAGGCCTAGCAAGTTAAATAGACCGAGCAGAGACTCCAACGGCTACCTAACGGCTATATTTGACTTGGACCTAGGTCATAATTATACTATTAATAAAAATAATCTAATTATTATTTTTCCTAATATTAAGGTAATAATATAATATTTTAGTTCCTTGAGATAAGAGAAATTAGGTTATATTGATAAATATAATCTAATTATTAAGTAATAATATAATATTTTTATGAGCTGATATTATTAAAGGAAATTTATTTGTTTAAATAAATTAATGGTTATTAAATTTTTTTTACTATTGCATTAATAATTTTGAAAGAATAATTTAGGTTAAATATATTATTAAATCTAGTCCTATAATATTATATTTCTAGAGATAAGAGATATTAGGAATAAAATAAATGAGCGAATATTAAAAGAATTTTAATTTGCTTGAATAACTTAATATTAATGGTTATTTAAAAATTACTTTTAAATTATTATTGCTTGAATTACTTCCTTAGAAAGAAATAATTTTAAGTTATATAAGTAATTATATATTCATCTTAAGTTAATATTATATATGTTTTATTTAAGTTATATAAGTAATTATATATTCATCTTAAGTTAATATTATATATGTTTTATTTAAAAATTAATTAAAATTTTAATTCTTTCGAGATATACTATATATCTATATAAGCTATCATTATACTACTAAAACTAGATCCAATAATACATCCTAATTTAGATATACTAATCAAACTAACCTAAGGAATTAAAAAATAAACTACTAAAACCGGAAAAGTCGAGTTACAATAATTGCTCTTTAAAGAGAGTTGATGATCTCGCAACAGTGAATTCTATAAAATAACAATAATCTGCCCCTTGGGCTAGCAACGCTATCCCTTTTTATAGCAGCCGAGCGGAAATACCAAAGATACAGATATTCTTTAAGGTAGCAATTCCTCATGATCAAAGGATCCTAAGTGATTCACCATATCGTTATTTCTCAGTTATCTCTTTGTTCTCTTGCACTGATTTGGTATCTCCTCTTTCTTTTCCTGGCTTATGCGCTCTGATGTAGATTGCCTCATTTGGATGTGGTTCCCTATCAAAGGGACGTCAGTTGATTTTGTCTTGTATTTTCCCTTGGAATGGTGATCTTCCATTTTCTCCATTTTCTACATAAGAAAAGGTAATAATTAGTCACTTTATGTTACTCACAAATTTCATAAACTTCATCATAATCCTTCATCATATGCCCATTTCATAATGTAAGGAAGTTAGGAATTAAAGGAAAGGATGATGAAATAAGTAGCAATTACATACCTTCTCTAATGCTTAACACACCCCCATGCTTACCCTTTTTCATGCCCTCATGAAAACATTGTAATTGATTTGCAAGGCAGTTAGGGAATAGGCTAGAGAAGGGTTCTTAGTAGATGGTCTACAACCATGATTCCTAGCTAAGAATTCAAAAATATGCCCTATTTGACCTTTAGGCAATTCATATAAGGCTTTATATCTTGGTGCAAGATACCAAATGACTGGACTTCAGAACCTACAACCTAACCAAGATGGGCCTTCCCTCAAAATGAGGTCACCATAGATACCCAAGCGGCCAACATCTAGCTTAAAATTCTTGTAACTGAATGGTTCTCTATTTTGGATATTCTGATTAGAAGTCTAGTATCAGAATTTCGATACTGCTACGGAAAAGTCTTTGATGGTAAAGAAGTATTCTATCCCTTGCCGGATGACTGCTGTGTGAATAGATCCCAATGTATGGATCACACCCTGAGCTCTCATTAGGCTCCTATGTTTATTCCATAATTGCAATGGGTATCTAGGTTCACCCCTCACCAATAGATCTAATCCATTCTCCTGTCTTTGAAAGACATTGTAGGCTTTAGCCACTTTATCTGATTAACACCAAAATAAATAAATGCCTGTAGTTGGACATCACCCTCAAAATGGCTAGGGTTCTGCTTTGTTTCTCCATCTAATAGAAGATTGTGCAAACAAAATTCACATAAAAATCACTGAACTTTCACCCGATAATGCTTACAACAGTTTATGAAGTCATCAAAGTTTTTATCTCTATAGGTACTCCTACCTTGACAAATTTAATTTTCAATTGTAAATATCTTTCCATTAAAAACAAAGCATAGTTTCTAGCAGGTGCCCTACACGCTATAACATTAGTATACAAATAGCATAAGGTATCCATTTGATTTATGACTGTGTCTAGTCTATGGGTTACCTTTTTGACTCTTTCTTCTGCCTTTCGCCATCCTTCAAAGGGTTGGCTTTCTGATGCATTGAAGTTTTTCAACTGTTGTTATAACTTCTAGTATTTTTCTTAAGGAACAGTCTCCTCTGTGAGTTTCTCTATTGTTTGTTGGGCTTGTACCAAATCCTTTCGTAGAGATACTATCCTCGGGTGATTATCCAACATGATAATTTTACACTGGAGATCTACTTGGATCTCCTTATTATGACATCTCATCTTTATGGTCTGAGTTTCCTTCTCTCTAGAAGACAATGCCTCTATCTAGATTTCCTTGCCATAGGCTAGTGCATTGTCTATTTTTACTTCTACATTTGCAATAGCCAGATGTTGTTCCTTTTGATTTTGAATAACAGGTTGGAATTGAGTCCTCTTGGTCTTTTTCTTAAGGGGTTTTTCTTGGGTAGTTGTATGCTTTGCCATAGAGGTTCCTTTTGATTTCTTCCCCATTTTCAAGACTCTTATCTGTTTTTGAATTTGCTTAATTACATTAAGCAATCTCTGTTGTTCCTTTCGCAATCTTTTAATTTCCTATATTTTCTTGGAAGGAATAGCCATTTGCTTTCTCAGGCCTGGGCTTTGTACCTTAGGCATTGTACCTTCACCTTGGCCAATTTCCTTGTTGCCTTCTTGGGATACTTCTTCAGTGTTTTGTTGATTAGGTTCTTCAGGGGTAGAAACCCTAGTTTGTTATGTTGTCTCCTAGGTAGCTTCTTCTTCTACCTCCTCTTCATCGTGCAATTCTTTAGGTGTATTCTGACTAGGAACAGATTGTTCCTCTTCATCATCCTCGCCACTCTTCTCCCCAGATACACTCTTATCATGAGCAGAGCGATCCTCTTCTTCTTCCTCCTTGTCACACAACTCCTCAGATGCACTTTCATCATGAGCAAAGTGCTCATGTGGCCCTTCTTCGGTATGGTGGTTGAGTGGGTTGTGAGGTTGAACATATTCGCCCATATTGGCCAAAATTTGGGCCAATTCATCTTCATGTAGAGGGGTTTGTAGTGGACTTTCGCTGCGTTGCTCTGTTTCCTCCCCTTCTTCCTGACAAGATTGCTTAGTCTACTCCTCCGGTTCTCCTTCATCATTGTCTTCCAATTCTTCTTCATTCTCCCCACCTTCCAATTGTGGGGGTTGTTCTTCTCTTGAATCATGTATTTCCATAGGTTAACTAATGCTTCCCTGGGAATTTCCCAGCATTCCTCTGATCCTTGCCAATCTAACAGATTTTCTTTGTTTCAGTGGTTTGCTCGATGTATTAGCAATATGTTTTTGTTTTGGGGCTAGCATAGCCAGTTCCCTGTCTATCGAGAAAATCAATTCTTCCCAACTACTTTGCTGTTGGGAAAGAATGTAGCTGACTATTAGTCATATTAACCCATGGTGGCTTACTACTGAATCTACATGGTGAGATTTCTTCATGGTTCGGGCAACATTGTGTAATAAAAAATTTAAAAACGCAGGAAAATTCACAGCACATTTTTGTTTTAACACGGTGAAAAGTTTGAGATGGTGTGGTCTTACCATGTATTTCCTACCGTCGCAAGTGATGTAGCTCTGGATAGTTGTCTCTAATTCTACCCATGGCTCTCCCAGGGTTGCTGACAGAACTCCTTTCCCTTTTGCAACAAGGTTTTGTGCTTCATCCTGGAAGATGGTCATGGCATCTCACAGTCTCACCTTTTTTAGAGTCCACACAGGTCCAGCTACTGGCAGTCCTGAAACTTCTGCAATTATGTCATCAGTGATTACTATCTATCTCCCTCTCACCATAGAATGATTTTCTTGCAAGTTCTGTAGAAACTCAATTGCCACCATCTCATTGGATTTCTGTGGACGATTAAGGTAAGCTATCCATCCTGCCCTTGCTAGGATTTCTCGTGCAGCATCGGAGACCATCAACACCTGTGGCTCACTGCAAAGTGATCTTCCTCCCATCTTATTCAAGCTTAACACACTGTAAAAAACACAGAGACGATAATGGAATAGCAGGCTTTTCAAGTTTTTAGCTCGCTATTAAGAAAGCACTGAGAAGATGATGGAACAACAAGCTGTTCAAATTTCTAACTTAATACTAATTTTTGCAAAGAAAAACATGGAAATGGCATTGGGATAGCAAGCCATGCATATTGGGAAACAAAATACCATTAAGCTTGTTATTCCTAAGTCATAATTCTTCTGAATGATGAGCTGACATGTATGCTAGTGACTTATGGAAATCACTCACCCCCCCTACAATGTGATAGGCCATCCTCAGTCGTCAAATAAAGGAGTAGCGTGCTGAACTGCAATGGTATAGAGTAATGAAGGAACAATGTATAGAGATATGCCATGTTTACAAAAATGAGAGTATTACCGAAATTGAGGCGTATTATAGAATCACTAATAAATATGGAAATGTCGTGATATGATGCGAGAAATGCAGGATAAGACAACTGTCGTGAATAAAAGTTTTTATGCAGTCATTATCGACTTTTACAATCATTATTGATTTGTAAATTATTTTCATGTATCAAAGGTTCGAAAGGGTTATATACATAGTCTCATTTGAAACCACTTATAGAGATATAATAAGAAGGGTATTATAGTTACTGTTGGTGTATAAGAAATATGACTTCAATACCATCAACAGAGCTCTATTTTTCACAGTTGTCCATAACCTTGATAGGTTTAATATAGTTTAGAGTTTAATATAGAATCTAATATATAATTTAGGTTATATTAACATTAATTTATATAGATACTGATTTAGATATTAGAATAGAGTTTAGGTGTTTAGATGTTTTTTCTTTTTTATATATTAAGTTTTATAGATTTTAATATCAATATAGATTTTATGTTATTTAATATTAAGTGATTTATAGATTAAGTTT
>APFE031293916.1:20265-41000 GCA_000404065.3 Pinus taeda
ATATTAATGTTAGATAGATATTAGGTTTATGATTTTAATATTAATATATATATTTTGTTTTATAGATATTAACATTAATATTGATGTTAGGTTTTATAAAGTTTTTGTTTTTTAGGTATTATTTTAATGTTAATAATTAAATGATAATTTTTAATTTATAAAAATTAAAGTTAATTTTAAGTGTAATTTTAATTCTCATTATTAATCTTTCTAGCCGACCTGTGCTGTCCCTTCAATATTCATTCCCTCTGAGTATTTATCTATTCCTTCTTGCTCTTCTTTTATCATCTTTCTCTGAACCCTGATGATGGATCCCATTTGGGATTCGAAACGTTGGTGTAAAAATTCTCTTACTGTGGATTCTCCGATCAAAGATTCAAAAATTTGTTTATTTCAAACTTAGAACCATAATCCTTTGTGTATGCTTAGGAAAGTGTTGTGCAATGTCAGAATGGAGGCCATTTTGCTAGCTTCGTAACTAGCTAAATGACAATGCCATTCACTAGGAAGGAGTGAAAGGTGGGTAGGCCGGCTCATGATGAGACCTCCTGTTCCAAGGAATTTTTATTATTCTGATGTGCCTCTTAGATCATTTCCCTAGTGTAGTGGCCATAGTGGGAATTCCACTTCACTTTCTTCCTTATGATGATGGTATGCTTGCTCTTGATGAGACCCCCTATCCTTCATCTGACAAATCATGTTAACAATCATATAGATAAAAAAAATTATTTTTCTTCTTTTCTTTTATATAGCACTTTTCCTATTTATATACAAAAGGTGGTTCAACACTCCTTAAGAGTAGGGATGGTGGAAGAAGTCTGAACATCTCAATAGAGAAAAATATGCCCTTATTTTTATTCAATAGTAATGATCAAAGAGAATTATGGGGATTTTAGAAAGAACCATCATGATAAAAATAATCAATCATATTTGTATTAGTAAAATAATGACAGCAAGGTGATATAAATAGTTGTGTCCTTCCCTCTTTTCTCTTTTCAATTTAAAGCAAGTTCTTCTAAAGATGACGATTTTTTTGTGTGATTTGTTGATTTCAGTATCCTCTAGTTTTTGTATTCTTGCATAAATGTATAGTTGTTCCTTAAATGACCATTTCTCACAAAAATGCTCTAAATGGTAAAACACACATACACAAAAAGAAGAAAAAAATGCACTCCAAAAGTGTTGTTCTCAAGATGGAACAACTATTGTTTCTTTAGAGGGACAACAAAAGAATATTTGCACACAAAAACCGCAAGAAAAAAGGAAAAAACATCCTCAAAACTATTGTTCCTTGAGAGGAACATCAGATGTTCCTTAATTAGAACAACAAAGAAAGTAAGGCCGAACAAAAAAATGTGAAAATGTTGTTCCTTCGAAAAGGAACAACAAAAAAAAGAAAGTGTTGTTCCTTCAGAAAGGAACAACAGGAAACAAAACTGATGTTCCTTCAGAAAGGAATAACAAAAAAAAATGAAATTGTTTCCCCTTTGGAAAGGAATAACAGAAAATGAAAGTGCTATTCCTTCGGAAAGGAATAGCAAAAAAATGAAAGTGTTGTTCCTTCGGAAAGGAACAATAGAAAAATGAAAGTGTTGTTCCTTTGGAAAGGAACAACAAAAACGAAGAGTGGTGTTCCTTTAGAAAGGAACAACAAGAATGAAAATATGTTGTTCCTTCAGAAAGGAACAACAAAAATGCAGAAGTGTTGTTCCTTCAGAAAGGAACAACAAAACGTGAAAGTGTTGTTGCTTTGGAAAGGAACATCAAATGGTGAAAATGTTGTTCCTTCGAAAAGGAAGAACAAAATGCAAAAGTGTTGTTCCTTCGGAAAGGAACAACAGATGGAAAAAATGTTGTTCCTTCAAAAAGGAATAGCAAAATGCAAAAGTGTTGTTCCTTTGAAAAGGAACAACAAAACAATGAAAATGTTGTTCCTTCGAAAAGGAACAAAAAAACAATGAAAATGTTGTTCCTTCGAAAAGGAACAACAAAATGCAAAAGTGTTGTTTCTTCGAAAAGGAATAGAAAAATGGTGGAAATTTTGTTCCTTCTTAAAGGAACAACAAAATGCAAAAATTGCAGAAATTTGTATAGAAAGTAATTTATAAAAATAAAACAAAAAGAATTATGTACAAAACTTAAAAGCACTCAAATCATTTAGTGAACCAAAGGTGGGGAAGAGTTCTCTTCCTCAGCCAGAATCTGCATGTCGGAGTCTTCTCGAAGTTGTTGGTATAAGGATTCCCGAGTAAGTGGTTTGCGGTGAAATCAAACTCAGTGGCCATTTGCTTTAAGGGTATGTCCAGATCCATGAATGGTTGTTAAAGTAATGGTGCCATTATCATGCACCTTCTGGATTTCATATGGTCCCAGCCAGCGAGTCTGAAGTTTCCTCAGAAAATCCTGAAACCTGGAATCGTATAGGAGTGCCCAATCTCCTTCATAGAAGACTTTCTTTTTGATGAGGGCATCGAGCCATTTTGCTCTCTATTGTTGGATTAATGTATTATGTTGAAGAGCGGAGAGCTTGATTTCATCCAGCTTGTTGATTTTCTTTAGTCTATTAATTCGGGCCTCATTTAAATCTAGATTGACTTCTTGTGATGTTCTCAAGGTTTGTATTTCAAATTCTATTGGAAAGATGGGTTACTTTCCAAATACTAGCTGATATGTTGAATAACTGGTAGTGTTTCTCCATGTTGTTATGTATGCCCACAAGGCTTTTGGCAATCTTTTAGCCCAATCGTGTCTGTGTGATGCAATGGTTTTTGTTAGTATTTCTTCTATTACTTTATTCGTGCTCTCTACTTGGCCATTTGCCTGTGGGTGGTATGCAGTGGTAATTTTATGCTGAATATGATAGTTTTTTAATGTTGCAGCAATTTTATTACCAGTAAATTGTGGTCCTCCATCTGTGATTATGCCTCTTGGGAGGCCATATCACACAAATATCTAGAATAGGAAATGAATGAGGGAATCCTCTATAGCTCTTGGAAGTGCCTCTGCTTCAACCCATTTGGTCACATATTCTGTGGCTACCAAAATATAAGTTTTCTAGTTTGATGATGGGTTGAGCGGACTAAAACAATCGAGCACCCAATGCTCAAATGGTTCAATGACTAGCTGTGGGTTCAAAGGCATTTCGTCGAACTATCTAGGGCGTCCTCCTCTTTGGTAACTGTCACAAACTTGAACAAATTTCTTTGCATCTTTGAAGATTGTGGGCTAGTAATACGCTATTTGCAGAAGTTTGTGACCAGTTCTTTGATCTTTGAAATGTCCGCCACATGGTCTGTCGTGACAGGCTTTCAGAATGTTAAATATTTCATCTTCACGGACGCATCTTCTAATGTGCATATTTGCCCCTATATGAAATAGGTAGCCCCTAATCTAAGAAAATCAGGTACTACGCTACACAATCTACTTTCATTCATTGGGGGTCAGATGTTTTGGTGATTTGCCTACCACTAAATAATTCGCAACATCAGCATACCAGGGTGTTTTGACAGTAATAGAAAATAATTTTTGTCTGGAAATTGATCTTCAATTGTTGTTGTGTCCACTAGCTTTGGCATTCGCAAGAGAAAGTTAGCTACAAGATTTTCTTTCCTCAGTCGATATTTTATTGTGATGTCGAATTCCTGTAATAAAATCAACCATCTTGTTACTCTACCCTTTGTAATTGGTTTATTTTCTAGATATTTTATGGTAGAGTGATCTGTATATAAAATAACAGGATATCTAGTGATATAATGCATGAATTTATTTACAGCATGTATAATAGCAAAAAAAATTTCTCAGTAGTAGTATAGTTTAACTCAATAGGAGATAAATTATTGCTAATATAATAGATTGCATATGGTTTTTTGTCTTCTTCCTGCCCAAGGATTGCTCCAATAGCTGTGTCTGAAGCATCTGATGAAATTTTAAATGGCAGGTCCTGATTTGGACCCCTGAGTACTGGGGCTGTTAACACAAGCTTTTTCAGATCGTCAAAAGCATGGTCACACTTATTTGTCCAAACAAAATCAACATTCCATGTTAGTGTGTATAGAGGTGCAACTATTTGAGAAAAATGTTCTATAAATCTCCTATAATAACTAGAAAATCCAAGAAAATTGCGTACCTCTGTTTGTGTCGTAGGAGTAGGTATTAACAAAATTATTTGAATTTTGGTCGAATCTACCTATATTCCAGCTACTAAGATATAATGACCTAGGATGAGTCCTTCAGTAATCATCATATAACATTTTTCATGGCTCAAGCAGAGCCTAGTGGTGATACATCGTTGCAGCACCTTTTCCAATGTGTCTAGTGCTGGGTCAAAATCATATCCATATGGTGTGAAATCATGCATGTATACTTCAAGTCCTTCATTTGTTAAATCTGAAAAGATGCTGACGATAGCCCTTTGAAATGTGGCAGGGGCATTGCATAGGTAAAATGGTAAAACTCTGTAGGCAAACGTTCCCCAAGGACAGGTAAAAGTAGTTTTTTCCTAGTCTTCAAGGGCAATCTGTATCTAATTGTATCGACTGAAGCCATCCAAGAAATAAAAGAATTTCTTTCCTACTAATGTATCTAATACCTGGTCAATGAATGGAAGGGAAAAGTGGTCATTCTGGGTTTCTTTATTTAATTCTCTATAATCTACACAAATCCGCCTCTTTCCATTCTTCTTTGGCACCACTACAAGTGGAGAGACCCTTTTGCTATTAGAAATTGGATAAATAAAGTTTACATCTAAAAGTTTTTGTAGTTTAGTTTTCACAATGTCTTTTAGATGAGGGTTAAGTCTTCTTTGGGGTTGGCGAATAGGTCTCACATATTTTTCTATATAAATGTGGTGTGTACATAGTTGGGGATCGATTCCCTTCATGCCTAGATAATTCCATGCAAATGATTTTTTGTACTTTCTTAGTAGTTGGATCAACTTGTCTTCTTGTTCAAGTGTCAGGTTAGTAATTATGTTCAAAGTTTTTCCTCACTCAATTTCTATAGTTTTACTATTTGAAACAGAGGTAGTAGGTATGATCTAATCATGAGTGTCTTTGAGAGGATCTTCTTCTAGTTCATTTTCAAATGATACTTCTATCATGTGACATTATACGTGGGATTTGGATTCAGCTTGGTTAATGCAGTTGTTAATAACATCATCCTCTATTTGATCTTTGAAATTGAGGGCATCTTCTATGGTTAATGGGGATCTAATATTTTCGGTAAGGTATCATACATGATGTTTGTTAGTTTTTACTATTGTTACACTTGGCTGGGATGGAGGATATAGGGCTAGATTCTTGATGTTACCTCCTCTAGTTATAGTCATACTACCTTGTTGGCAACCAATGTAAGCATCAGCAGTCGCAAGCCAAGGTCTGCCTAAAATTAATGGATGTCCATCAAGTCGATTTTTGGGGTCTACTATCATAAAGTTGGTGGGATAATCCTAGGAATCAATGGATACCATGACATCATGTAGTGTGTCTTCTAGCCTAACCATTGATCAGTCAACCAGTTCTAATAAAGTGGAAGTTGGTTCTACTGATGTAATGCCTAGTTTTTGACAAGTGGTAGTTGTTAAGATATTAATTGTAGCCTATAAATAAAATAAGGCATTTTAAAAGGTTTGTCCATTGATTTATACTGTCACTATTGGATTTGCTGGGTCTTCATATTTGATGGGCACTTCTCTTCTTGATAACAGGTCAGATAAGGTGTCAACTACTTGGACTAATTCGTTATTCTCCTCCTTGGTTTTTTTATACATAACTCTTTGATGGTCTTTTCATATATTGGGATATCTTGGATAGCTTGGAGGAATTGGATTTTTATGTACAAATTCTTAAGTTCTCACAGAATATCAAAGTCAGGATGTTCTATAGGACGCAGTATAATTAATCATTCTATGAATGGGGGAGAAGATGTGGTTGCTTGGTCATGAGTCTATTTTTTAACCACAGCTTCTTCTTGTAATGGTTGTTCTGTGGGTAGTTGATTTTCAACTTGAACACTTTTATCTCCCTTGGTCTCTATAATGCGCCCATACCTTGAGTGAAGGTCATTGCACTCCCTTAGATCGATGTCTAACTCTGGGGTTTCAATTATTTGAACAGATTTCACTGGTATATTATTTGGGTTCGGGTTGGGTTGGGCTGGGAGTTGCAGCCTTAAATTGGATTGGGTTTTTTTTTGTAGTTCTAGTAGTGTAGGTTGAGAGAGTGGAACTGTTCCTACTAGCTGATTTATTGGTCTTTGCCAGTTTGTCTGTTAGGCTTGATTCTGCGAAGTGGGAGGGGACCATTGTGTTGGATACGCATTGTTTTGCCAATATGGTGGAGCATAGGGAAAATTTGGCCAATTAGATTGGCTTGCTTGATTCGGCCATGGTGATGATGAAGGAAATGGTTATTGTGACCAATTTGAGAAGGGAGGTTGATTTTGCCACATTATATTATATTACTGAGCATGATATTGTGGAGGCTAGAAAGAAGAAGCTAGATTGGGGAACATACCTGATTGTCGCGGCTGCCATTGACGACACTAATTAAGTAGGTACACCAGTTCAGGTTCTTCTTCTACTTCTCTATGTGCTAATTTCAAACTAGGAAGTGAGGGGAAAATCTTCGTAGAGTGGTATTTTGTACAAATAGCGCAAAATTGAGCTGCATCTAATGGGCACTCTTTGTGGCTATGTTTCTTTCTGCATCTAGGACAGAATATTTCCAGATTTTTCTCTGCCTCAGCTTGTTTTTGTTTGGATTTCATAATATCAAGTTGCGTTGTCAGAGTCCCCAATATATCAATTTTGAAATTTTCTAATAAATTTCCAATTTCTGCGTGAGTTACTCCTTCTCCAGAGATCTTGTTGTCCCTTGTAAACGTGTCATGTTCTGCTGGTTTTAGCCTTGTGCTACCTCATGAGCTCCGGATACATAAATCAATTATGTTACCAAAATATTCTTGATAGATGTCTCCTTTTCCCATAATATTTAGTGTTTCAATCCATTGTTCTTTCATACCTTCAATTAATTTTGTTTTTAATACATTGTCAGGTAAGGGTAATGATGCATAAGGAGATCTTTGAAGATTATACTGACAATGTTGAACATATTCTTCTAGTGTTTCATTAGGTGTAGCTACCATTTGGAATATTTCATCCTTTTAACTCTCTGGATCTACAATAATCCTGATATTTCTTTAGGAAAGCACCTTTCATCTAATCCCAGTCACTTATAACACCTCCACCCAACCCCATAAACCATTGTAAAGTAGTTTCTTTTAATGTAGAGGGAAATAGTTTTAGCTTTTGGGGGTCGGTGGTATAGTCATATCCCCTGCACAACACATTGTATTCGAACAAAAATGCATCTAGTTCTTCTGATGTTAGGCAATGAAATGTAGGGATATGTTGGAGAGGAATTACCTTCATAGGTGCATTGATTGCAGTATCTACAATGGGATATTGCAGTGTGGAGGTTTGGGTGGCTAGCTGATTTTGGGCCGTTTGGTCAAATATGTGCCAATAACCTTTCAAAATTTCTAGGAGCGTATTCCTAGGTTGGTTAGATAAAGCAGGGATGGCCTTAACAACACTTGCTTTGTTTGGGATGAGGAGAGTTCCTAATGTCTGGGGGGATTTTAGCTCTTGAGGTTCTTCAACTTCATTCTGGATGATTTTTGCATTACTTCCCTTATTTGGGTTGCTTAATGGCTGCATTATTCCAAGAGGAGATCTTAGCTCTTCAGTTTCCCCTATTTCTCCTCTCCCTTCACAGAGATTACTAAGGTTCCCTTCTTTTAATGATTTTGGGCTAGAATTTTTAATTTCTTGAAAATCTTGCTCCTCAGTTTCCTTGTGCACCTCAGCAAAGGCTACAGATGGTGATCCTGTGGC
This sequence comes from Pinus taeda, assembly GCA_000404065.3. Taxonomy (NCBI): domain Eukaryota; kingdom Viridiplantae; phylum Streptophyta; class Pinopsida; order Pinales; family Pinaceae; genus Pinus; species Pinus taeda. The sequence goes on from APFE031293916.1 coordinate 28,160, forward strand.
CTAAAGGGAACTAGTAGGTTGTCTAGAAGAAACTTTTCTAGGTCCTATTGAAGGCTGAGATTCTGATTTTTTAAGGATTTCATCTATAAAGGTCGATCGGCCAAGGGACACCGGCCCCTTAGCTTTATCAAGCTTGGGTAGTGGCTTAGGATTTTTTTTTCAGGTTTTTTTCTGCTTAGTCATGCACAAAAATCAAATGCTAATTTCTACCCAATTTAATAGCAAATCTGTAGGAAAGCGGGCAAGGGAGAAGGGTTGTTACATGTTCCATACACAGGTTCTTACCTTCCATTTTTAAAACCCAACTCTCTCCTAGCAGGTATGTACACTACTTTGAAAAGAAACAAATGGCTACTCTCTTCCCCGGCAACAGCACCAAAATGTCGAGTAGTTAAAAGGGTATTTTTCACCTCAATTTACTCTACATTAATTATCAATCGAGGTATGATTTGCTATCTCAAAGAGTGTACTCAGTTTGAGGTGGTCACTTGTCAAGAGTAATGCTAGTAGTATAGTGCTCTTGGAAAAGTAAATAAATGCTGGAAAAAAAACTCTAAATGTAATGGAAAGAACTCGAAATGCTAAATCATTCATTTAAGAAACTACAACACTTCATCAGTCAAGGGTGTAGTAATGATAACTCTTCCCTTTGCAAACTGATGCAATTAAAAATCAGTCAAGGAGAAGATCGTCAATCTAGGAACTGGATAGCAACAGTCAATGTTCACTACAGTTTCAGATCGTTCTGTTCACACCGAAGCAATTACTTGAAATGATAACTCAATTAGCAAGAAAGGACACAACAACTAATCTATTTTAAAAAGATTGAACAAAAAATCTTTAACCTATAGAAATGAATTGAGCAGCAATTGTAATATAAAGGAATTGAGTGGCAATCTTTACCTCAGAAATTATTTGAACAAGAAACAGAAAATGGAACAACAAACTAAGGTAAATTTACAAAATATTGAACAACAACGTGAATCGAATGTAAATGCATAGCAAGCTAAATCAAATTTCACACGCAATGCATCTATACTAAGAGAAGTAGTAATCAAAGTTTTGGCATAACAATATTAATTACAGTTATGAAGAAACAATAATTGCGGTACCATGGAACAACAATCCCAATGAATAGCAATCACACTTAGAGGTAAATTGTAGCCAAATAGACAATAGCACTGATCTATAAATACACAACACTGTTATTCTGTAAATGAATGGTAATGGTGACCTGTAAAGGAACAACAATGTTATACAGTAATACCAATCTGTAAAGGAACGAAAATGCGATATAAATGTAGAATGAACAGCATAACACTCCAGTTGCAGAGGATAACCTTACTATTCAAATGTGAACGAAATATAACATAGACAATATATGAAATGATAAGGAACAACAGATTACTGAACGAAGCAAATAAAAGAAATCAAACCACAAACGACTTGGAATTGGAAAATAAAGGTACAACAAGCAAGTGATCCACTAGGGCTGGGCCCTTAGCCTCCAGGGGTGCACGGCTATGATTACTCCAGAATCAAATATGGAATAGCAACAGAGTTTATGTATTAATCATGAAAACTGAGTTACAGTAATAACTCTTTAAAGAGATTCAATGATCAAAGTTTAAGCTGCAACAATGAATTCTATAAAATAACAATAATCCACCCTTTGGGCTAGCAACGTTGTCCCTTTTTATAGCAGCTATGCAGAAATACCAAAGATACGTATATTATTTAAGGTAGTGATCCCTCAGGATTAAAGGATCCTGAGGGATTCACCATATCATTATTTCACAATTATCTCTTTGTTCTCTTGCGCTGATTTGGTATCTCCTCTTTCTTTTATTGGCTTATGCGCTCTGATCTGGATTGCCTTGTTTGGATGCGGTTCCCTATCAAAGGGACAATAGTTGATTTTTTCTTGGATTTTCCCTTGGAATGGTGATCTTCCATTTTCTTCATTTTTTTCATAAGAAAAGGTAATAATTAGTCACTTTATGTTACTCACAAATCTCCTAAACTTCATCATAATCCTTCATCATATGCCCATTTCATAATGTAAAGAAGTTAGGAATTAAAGGAAAAGATGAGGAAATAAGTGGAAATTACATACCTTCTCTAATGCTCAATAGTAGGCCAGCCTATCACCCATTCCATGCTCCATCTGATCCATGCCCTATAGGTCGCCCAAGTCTCCCCTCAATTCTGCCTTAGTTTCCTGTATTTTCCATAGAACTTCTTCCTCTCTCCTTGAGCCAATACAATCATTTTTCTCTCTCCTGATGATTCTTGGTAGACCCTAGGTGCCCTAACACCTCATTACAACCTTCATATACCTTTTCCACCCACTCTCACACCTTCAAAATAGTGAAAAATGTTCTCGGCCTCCTCCTATAGGCTTCCTGTAGAACGTTGTTTTTCCTCCTATAGATTTCTTGTGCCCTCCTGTAGATTTTCCTATAGGCTTTCTCTTGAAGTCCAAGTTTGGGAAAAGCCTTAAGAAGGCCACCCAAGACCTCTTAGGACCTATCCACACCACCCCAGATCCTCTCAAGTCCCGAAATTGGCCTCCGTCACCACCTATTCACTACCACATTTAAAAACAAGTAAATTACATGCATGACAAATTCACATAAAAATACATAAAAATCCAAAAAGATGCTTTTTGGTCATTTACTTCCAAAAATAGCTTAGTTAGATGTTTTTTACTTCCTTGAGTATGTAATGGCATTCTTTTCATGATTTTCATAGTACTTTCTATAAAGGTTGGGTTGGAGAGCCGTGCGATGGGTTACTATTCCAGCACGGTTCGGAGAGCACTTGTAGTCTGCGCTGGTGAATGGAAGCAAGTAGGATTAGTGGTTAACTAAGATTTTCTTGGTTTACTTTACATTTCAGTATTCCTTTCTGCAAGCAGAATAGCATCAATATAGTAATCTCTCTTTTCCCTTTCATACATGTAGATATTCTTCTGGAATCCATAGAAGTTGGCTTGAGCTCCTAGTGATCTTGTGTCGGCTGACCGAGTGACAACATGTAGTAAGAACTAGTACTTGTGCATATAGCATCGTTGCTTCCAAGCTTGTTACGAACTACCAGGTTGATAAGAGTAAAGTAGGAAACCCAAGAGTTGCAACATTATTGTTGCGATACTGGTGCTCACCACTTTTTGGTGCCGTTGTCGGAGATGTGTTAGAGTATCCTGCAATTACTTCTTTCTCCTACTTTCTATTGCAACATTCTGCTAATAGCTTATTTCAGCAAAACTAGAATTGTCATTTCCTTTCTTTTAGTTCTACATTTCCTTTCTTTCCTTTTCAATTCTATAATTTCATTTCAGTTAGTTGCAATTTGTTTGTTCAATCAATTTTAGTTTTGCAAGTACTATCAGTGTGGGGAAAAAGAAACAAAAACCAACTAAAAATATTTCCTTTCATACCTTGTAGGAATAGAGATAATTCAAGAAAAAAATTTCCCAACACCCCCACTGCTTCACACAGCCAACCTTCTCTCTTCTTAGGTGGCTGCGATCAAGAAGAACCCTTAGGTGAATAGACAGATATATTTGAAGAACCTATAGGGGAAGAAGAAGAAGAAAACATTCCTTTGGAGCCAATGGCTTAACACAAGAATGCTAGGGGGAATGGAGAAAGAATAGAGGGTACCTTTCCCATTCAGGAGACCAATGGGGACACCAAAATGAAGAATATAAGCCCTTCTACCCTACCTTGTTTCTATGGACTAACTACAAAAGATCCTGATACCTTCTTGTTTGACTTTGTTGTTATCTGTCGAACCTATGACTATGCAGAAGATGAGTAAAAGTTGAAATTGTTCCCTTCTACTCTCAAGGATGCAGCATTGTGCTGGTTCATGGGATTACCTGGAAATAGTATCACAACTTGGGCTCAAATGCAACAAGCTTTTAACAACAAGTATCGAGACTATTGTAGGTCAAAAGATACCAAAGAATAAAGTTTCTGAATGACTGTAGGAAGTGATGAGTCCCTGGAAGACTATGAGGAGAGGTTCCAGCTCAGTTACAAAACGGTCGGGTGTAAAATTGACCCTAAGTCTATGAAGATGGTCCTACTCAAGGGAACTCAAGAAGATCTTTTAGACACCCTCCATCTACTAGCTGGGGGAGACATCTACTAATTGTCATATGAAGACATAATGATTGTTTTTAGAAACCATTCTAGAGCAGCTAGAAAGAAAGGTAGGGGCAGTCAACCCATAGCCAGTACCTCTTCCTCTAACTCATCCATTAAGGGAGAAATTGGAAACATGCTAGAAGACTTAAATATTGAGATGCTGCATACTCTTGCCATGCAAATGGATACCTTGCATATCAAAAGGAAACAAGAAGAAGAAAAGAGGGCTTTGCCCATATTTTACCCTAGTTTTACAAGGAGGCATCCTAGGAACGAATGCCCATTGAACTCTATAGAGGTTTGTTCAGTCTATGAAGAAATTCATTCCACAGATAGGTGTCCTTCCTTACTCAGACTTAAATTTGTGTATCAAGGGGTTGAGGGAGTCACTAAACATCTCTATTACATAAAACAAAGAAGGCCGCATGGACCTAGACCATACCAACAGGGGATGGAAGGGACATCTAAGGCATACTACAATCCCAACCAAGTCACTTCCATACCTTCTTGGGGCCCCCCTTCTCATCCTTCTTGGTCCACACCTCCTCATTGGTCCTTCACATCTCAATATCATGCCCAACTAGCCAACCATTCATTGCAATCGTATACTCAGCGACGACCTCAATGGAAAGCACCTCATCAAGGGTGTAGGCCCCAATACAACTATTTTCCCCCTCTTTTGCCTCCACCACCTGCCCAACCACAATTGTTACCTCCTGCTCCACCAAAGAAACCCCAAATGTCTGCCCAGCCGAATCTGAACCTGAACAACAGGCAGGCTCAACAAGCGTATAACGGGGAACCATCATGCCCAACTTATGCTGTGGAGATTCAGGAGATTAACTTACGATCTGGAAATTTCTCCTAGATAGTCAGCCTCCACCTAAGGAGGTTGAGGGAGATAAAGAGGGAAGTGAACTGAAAGCAATTGCACCCTTTCCTAAAATACTATATGTGCCAATTCAGCCTACCCCAGAAGAAACCAAGCTTTTGGGGGAACTGAAACATCTATGTGTGAAGATACCACTTCTTCAAGCCATAAAGGATGTGCCATCTACAATATGTTGATTAAAGAGAAGTGCTTTAGGCATCCATGAAGGCGTAAGAGAGATGCCCCAACCATCAATGTAATAAGGCAATTGTCCAACCTGATGTTGTGGTCGGTAATCTGTCCAAAATATCTAGACCCTAGAAGCCCAGTGGTTGATGTCCACATCAATGGCACCATGATCTCACACAATTTGATTGATCTGGGAACTGCCATTAATGTTATGACAAAGGACACAATGCTCAAACTCAACCTCCAGGGTTCCTTAAGGAAGACCACAACCGTGCTATAGTTAGCAGACTGCTCCACCGTGACCCTTGAGGGGATTGTGGAAGATGTGATGGTCTCAATTGATTCTTGGGAGTACCCTACTGATTTCTTAGTTCTCCATCCTAAGGCAAAGCTCATTGGGTATCCTCTCATTCTGGGAAGACCCTGGTTGGCTACCGCTGATGCCTACATCTGCTGTCGAGTTGGGAACATGAACATAAAGAACGGTCATTTGTCCAAGCAATTAATCCTATATCCTCTTGCCCAACCTCCATTAGAACATGATCTACCTCTCTAGTTGGAGGAGGAAGATGAGGATGAAGTTTATTCTACACCACTTTGTACATCATAAATCGCCATGGGAGGAAAACAACAAGATGAGGATGATATGATTTAAAATCTGATTCAAAATCCACCTCCCAGTGTATCACCTTTAGAGGACATAGTAAGAGAAACCCAAAAAAGCCTCTCAACTAATATCTGTGCAGCCAAATCCACCTCTCTCCGTGTTAATAATATAGAGTTTAGTCTAGAAAGAACCTTGAAAATCAATCGATCGCTATCCACTTCTCAGGAGAGGGAACTATGTAGCTTGCTAAGAAAGCACTTAGATGCCTTTGCCTGGAGTTATAAGGAGATGAAGGGAGTGTAACCTTCAGTTTGTACTCATCATATATACATCAAGGAAGGTTTCAAGCCAGTTAGGTAGCCTCAATGGAGGATGAATCTAGCACTTAAAGATATTTTCAAGGAAGAACTTCAGAAATTGCTTGATGTAGGGTTCATCTATCCCATCTCTAACAGTCAATGGGTCTCTCCTTTGATGCTAGTGCCAAAGCAAAATGGTAAGTGGAGAATCTATGTCAACTATTGGGAATTGAACAAAGCCACTAAAAAGGACCATTTCCCTTTACCTTTCATGGATCAATTGTTTGACGGTCTGGCAGGGAAATTTTTTTCCTCTTTCCTAGATGGGTTCAGAGGGTAGAATCAGATTCAGATCAGCCTAGAAGACCAAGATAAGACCACTTTCACTTTTCCTTGGGGTAGCTTTGCATATCGGGTCCTTCCTTATTGTTTGTGTAATTCTCTAGCCACTTTCCAAAGAGCGGTACTGAGTATAGTTTCTGAATTAGTTCATAATGCAGTAGAGATATATATGGATGGCTTTAGTGCTTATGGCTCTGATTTTCAGGAAGCTTTATCTAACCTAGGAAAAGTCCTCGACAAGTGTATTGAGATGAACCTATCCCTCAGTCCAAAAGAATGTAAATTTTTGATGATTGAAGGGACCATACTAGGTCATGCAATATCTCAACAAGGACTGCAGGTGGACCTCAACAAAATTTCCATCATCCAATGGGTCCCATCTCCTCAAAAGGTGAGAGATGTCAGAAGTTTCCTAGGCTTAGCTAGGTATTATTGAAGATTCATTAAATATTTTAGCAAGCTAGCCTCTCTATTGTTTGGTCTTTTAGGTAAGGACGTCGAATTTATATGGTCAGAAAACTATCAAGAATCCCTAGATAGCTTGAAAAGAAAACTCGTAACCACCCCAATTTTGAGAGGCCTAAACTAGGCCCTACCTTCCCACATTCATGCAGATGCCTTGAACAAAGAAATAGGAGTAGCCTTGGGAAAAATAAAGTTACCTTATGCCATATACTTTATAAGAAAAAACTTTTCAAAGGCAGAGTTGAACTATACAGTAACCGAGAAGGAGCTCCTAGCTGTAGTGCATTCCTTAAACAAATTCAGACATTATATCATAGGCTATCAAAACTTTATGCACATTGATCATGCTACAATTAGATATTTAATGAACAAACCGGATGTAAATGCTTGCATTATTAGATGGTTTCTTTTACTACAGCAGTTTGATTTGACCATTGTTGATAAAATTGGTAAAGAAAATGTTGTTGTTGACATTTTGTCTAGAGTAAATTTGCCTACAGGTGAAGAAGGAATGGTCGATGATCAAATGCCAAATGAACACCTATTTTCTATCTGATTACTCTTTCCATGGTTTTCTGATATAGAAAATTACTTGGTTTCAACACAATTCCCACCACACTTATCCTAAAAAGAGAAGAGCAAGATAGTAAAGAAAAGTGCCCCTTTCACCTGGATTGGGGGCAATCTCTTCAAACTTGGCCCAGATTAGATCTTGAGGAGATGTGTCAGAGAGGAGGGAGCTTTTGACATCTTCCTGACTTGTCATGATGGGCCTTGTGGATGTCATTTTGCAGCAAAAAGAACTTCCTTCAAGATACTGCAAGCAGGCTACTATTGGCCCACTCTTCATCAGGATGTGAGGAGAGATACCAACCAATGTGATCAGTGTCAAAGGATGGGGAAACCTACTGCAAAGGATGAAATTCCCATGCAACCTAAAGTGACCATTGAGCCATTTAAGAAGTGGGGCATGGACTTTGTGGGGCCTATCAACCCTCCTTCAAAATGGAAGCAATACATCATTGTGTCCACTGACTACCTGACAAAGTGGGCAAAGACAAAGCAATCAAAGCAGCGATGGAGGAAAAAGTAGCTGAATTTTTTAGGGAAAACATATTCTACAAGTTCAGGTATCCAAGAGAGTTGGTCACAGATCAAGGCAGCCAGTTCACTTCTAATTTGATTGAAGATTTGCTCACACATCATAGAATCAAGCACAAGACTTCCACTCCTTACCATCCACAAGGCAATGGGTAGGTGGAGGTCACTAACAGAGCATTAGAGGGGATCCTAACCAAGGTAATGAGCAGCAGTAGAAAATACTGGTTGGATAGATTAGTTGAAGCCACTTGGGCCTACAACACAACATGGAAGACTATTACAGGGTTCACACCCTATAAGCTATTCTATGGGAAGAAGGCTTTGTTTTCAATTGAATTTGAATTCAATACCCTAAGGATGGCAGCTCAACTAGACCTAGACCTTAGCCATGCACAAAAGGAAAGATTACTCTAGTTCAATGGACTGGATGAACACAGACTGTAGGCCCTTCTCCATACTGAGGTAGTTCAGCTTCAGAGAAAGATATGGCATGACAAAAAAAACAAAGAGAAGCAATTCCAAGAGGGAGATTAGGCATTACTCTATGATTCAAGATACAGATATTTTAAGAGAAAGCTAAGGACAAGATGGCTAGGACCCTACACTATGAAGAAATGCAATGACAACTGTTCAATTCTGATCAGAACCATTGATGATGAAGCCATCCCCATGCTTTTCAAGGGACACTGGTTGAAAGTCTACAAGAAACCCCTCTCCAAGAAAGAGTTCATTGAAGTTTTGGATAAAATAGTGATGGTAGTGGAGCATTTCCTAGCCTCCACTTCACCCACTCACTAAAGAAAAAGAAAAAACAATAAAAAATAAGGATTCAAGTGAAAATATCCATGAGGCACTTGAGTCCCATCATTAGGTTGAAAACCTCTCCTGAAGCGGCCCAGTCATGTCAAAAAAAAAGAGAAGAAAGAAAATAAGATCCTTGGGTGAAAACCTCCCTTGGAGGCATCCAAGTCATGTAGCTAGGGTGAAAACCTCCCTAAGACACCCTAATTGTTTTAAAAAAAAAGGGGGAGGAAAAGAAAAAGAAAGATGAATTTCCAATTGCATTGCAGGTTTGCAAGAGGACTACAGGAAGCATCAAAAGGTGCCAAGGGAGCCATGAAACCAATACCAACACCTATCCTACCTTCCCTCACCTTTCTCCATCATTCTTGGCATTCTTTTCACCTCACTGTGTTTCTTTTTAAAAAATTGTGTTTTCTACAAGAGGCTCTGTGTTTTCTATAGGAGACTCCTAAAGGAATTATAGAGAGCTAGAAATGGATATTAAAGGCAGTCTGAGGAACAGGGAAGCTTAATAAAATATCTATAAACCCTCCTACAGTCTTCAAACCTCCTTTCCATCATTTCTAGACCTGCATCACATCCCAAGTACCATTCTTCTTCCTGCCCAAGAAAAAACATAGAAAAATAGTTTTTTAGAAAAAAAGGGAAAAAACAAAAAATAAGAAAGGGAACAACACCATCCATCTGACCTAAAGCCTAACCATTACCTCTCCATCTCTATCTACATTTTTTGCATCATCCTCATAGCTCCAAGCACGGAAAAAGCTAAAATTTCAAAGGGAGAAGCAGTTACAAGAGCTCCTATAGGAATTCCTGTAGCAGCTAATCCCATTAAAATCTAGCATCAGCAACATGAGGGTGTAAATCTGAAGGTTGAAGCAGAAACCTGAAAATCAGATCCAGCCAGAGAGGAACCTGCAAAAATCACTGCCACACCTCAACAAGCAAACAAGCATGCATCAATAGAAATAAAGGCATGTAGCAGAGGGAAAAGCCATAGCACCTCATAGCAAATGCATTTGGATCCCAAGTAAGTAACTAACCCACTCCTCTATTATCTTTTGTATAATTAGAGGGCATGCAACAACAACGAGATGGTTGAGGATGGTTGAGGTTGAGGTGGCCAGTTAACTTGGCGACCTTCATCTGGTTGACTTCACTCATCTGAAGATGTCACCCACACGTGCGCTTAGTCAAACTCAAGGGAGATGTTAAGGACAAGTAGTGGAGCCTGTGTGAACTCTGATGCAATCATGAGGGATGATTACAAGGAAAGGGACATGATGACAAGGTAGGTAGGTACCAACGGTTCAAATAGGGCCAATGTAAACTTGGACATCTCACCCTCCATCATTGTAAATATCCATAAAAAATCAATAAGTACTCTTTCCTGACGCACTCTCACCACCTTTTCCCTTCATTCTCTCCTCGAAACTTCGCTCCTGCTACCTTCTCGTGCCCCCACAGCCTCATAACCATTGTTCTCCACTGATCTCTCCCATATCCCTGCTCTCAAATTTTTCTATAGGAGCACTTACAGGTTCTACAGGAGAACCTACATGAATCCTACAGGAGGGACAACAGTCTTCTATAGGAGGGCCAGTGAGCTATTTTGGAGAGGGAAAACATGGGTTTTTGGCACAATTCTCAGGCTGAAGAGGTAGGTTCTTGGCATACCTCCATTGAATATAAAAATATGCAGGCAGTGGTTTAATTTTTAGGAGGAAATAGAACTTTTGGGTGGAGGAAATTCATAAAAAGAATTGTTGCTTATTTCTTAAAAAAGACACAATCTCTTTGTCTCTCTGTTTTTCTTCAAAAAACATTGTTCTCTCCATTTCCATATTTGGTTTTCCAAGAAAGCATAAACAAAATGATAGGAGGTTTTATGAGGAAGGAGCCCACCAACTCCTCTAGGCTCCATACACATCCCCAAGTAGTGGACATATTCACAAGAGCCAATTGAATGAACGTTTTTGAGAAATTTCAAGGGTTTGATGAGGAAATTGCTCAAGAATTTGCCCACTCTTTGGCCCCTCACTCCATAACACATGCCACTGTCACCTTTAGAGGAATTTCCATGGAGATAACCCCAAAATTTATCAGGAGGGTCACTAACCTTCCTCTTGGGTTGCCTTGGAGTAAGGATGAAAAACCAATTGCCTAGGCTAACAAGAAAAACTTCTTCCAAAACAATGAAACCCCTATAGAAGATAAAAATGGCATAAGGAGGGCTAGCATACCATACCCTTGGGATGAGGTTAGCTATCAAATAATCAAGTATATTTCCTGTGAAGGGAGGTACAACATTTTCTATGGTTATCACTTTAGAATCATGCATGAATTAAGGTATGGCATGGACACTCTAGCCCTTTAGAAGCTCAACGTCCCCTACTTCCTCCTACAGTCCCTCATTGACTCTATTACTAAAGTAAAATCATGAAATCTATAGCAGCTAGTTCACCATGGGTTAATCAAAATTTTAGTGGAAGAAGCCCTCCATACACTTACAATCCCCATATAATTGGAAATTTTCTGAAACATGATTGCTGAAGATGACATAAAGACCTTGACCTATGATATTAGCCCTAATGGTAGTGAGGAGGAAGAGAAACAAGGGGGAGAAGGTGAAAGAAGCTGGTGATTTAGAGGAACAAGAAGGTAAGAAGTAAGAAACCAAAAGAGAGGAGGAGAAAGCTGAAGAAACAGAGTAGGGAGAAACAGAGCAAACAGAGACAGAGAAAGAGACAGAAGGAGGAGAAAAAGGGGTAGAAAAGATAGAAGTGTCCCCTAGGACTCTAGAAATAGAGGCAAAAACTACTCTCACTGCCCTTAGCACACCAATTAAGCCAAAACAAAAGAGGAAGAGGCATACCTCAATGTATTTCAGGGCTAGGATGAGCACAAGAATCAAAATAGGGAAACCCTAGTGTTGAACAGGTAAATCCCCTCTGCGGACAGAGGCGATCCCACTAGCCCAAAATGGGTCTAGCAACAATCAATCAATGCTACTCTGCAAGTTCCTAGTTGCAATTAACAAGTGGGTAATGAACACCTACTTGGATTCCAGCGCTATTTGTTTAATGAAGAGATGCTGCTCTCACTCCTTCGCTATGGTCGGTCACGATCCTCCACTATTCTCGTGGATGGACACCTGCACATGCAAAGAGAGAACAAACACAAGCGTGAAATCTAGTAAAAGCAACTATACATCAGTCAGAAAGGATGTAATTCACATTAACCATTATTAGACAAATGAGAATGGAACCATAACAATAGTCATCTATTAATGAATAATAGGCAGAGAAAGATACAACCAAGGTTCTGACATTGAACCTATTCTCTGGCTGGGCAAGTAGCTATGTATGCCTTGCAATAGACCTTCTCTCTCTCAGGATTCTGGAAGCATAACCTCCCTATGCCTCAAGACTCTTACTATCACTCCAGACAAGCATAATCACAACTAGCATTACTCCAGAACTACTTGAACTCCAGAACTCCAGAACTCCCTAAGTAGCTTGTCTAATGCATGAGGACAGACTTTTATAAATGGAGAAGGGAGGAAGATTCAATGCACCAGGACGCCCATTGTGGATCGACATTATCTCTGAAAAGCTACTAAGGATAGATGTCAAGGATAGATGATGACTCTCGACCTCTATCAGATGGATTTTTTCCCTCAAAAGACTTCATGATCTGAAAGGAAAAAACATATGGGTGCGCGTTTGCAAAAAATAATTACCAAACTTAGTTGGCGCGAGTGTTGTTCTAGGACAGAGCGCCAATGGGCGCGCCCCTTTTTGAGGATCTCAGTGATTGGCACGGATAAGACACTGTGTACCTACGCCAATGGAGAAAGGTCACTTTTCAGGGATAATTTGCAGAAGGTGTCTTCAGAGAACATGAAGTACATACTCAGGGGAACATAATGCAAGTGTTTTTAGGCTATGTCACTGCTCACAGGTCCCAGAATGTATCCTCCAATGTACGAAAACAGGGGTAACAG
>APFE031293916.1:61878-103421 GCA_000404065.3 Pinus taeda
TGCACCTTCTACATTTCAAGGTTTGATGAATTCCATTTTCAAACCTTTCCTTAGAAAATTTATGTTAGTATTTTTTGATGATATACTAATCTACAGCAAGTCTTGGAAGGATCATGTTGAAAATGTTGATAGGGTGCTACAACTATTGGAGGAAAAACAACTATATGCAAAAAGATCCAAATGTTTCTTTGGAGTATAAGAGGTGGAATATCTTGGTCATATTGTATCTCATGAAGGAGTTAAGGTAGACCCTAGCAAAATTAAAGCCATTAAGGAATGGAAAATCCCCACATCCATAAAGAATCTGTGAGGATTTCTCGGGTTGACAGGGTATTATCCCAAGTTTATTAATAATTATGGGAGAATAGTAGCACCTCTAACACAATTATTAAATAAAGATGCATCTTCATGGACTCTAGAAGCAATAAAGGCCTTCAAACATCTTAAAGAAGCAATGTGCCAAGCACCAGCCTTAGCTACATCGGACTTCACAAAAACCTTTATTATGGAATGTGATGCTTCAGGAAATGGAATTGGTGATGTTTTAATGAAAGATGAAAGACCCGTTGCTTTTTAAAGTTGTCCAATCAAGGGAAAGTTTTTACAAAAAGCTATTTATGAGAAGGAAATGTTGGCAATACTACATGCACTTAAGAAATGGCGACCCTACCTAATGGGAAGACACTTCAAGGTAAAAACGAATCATGATAGCCTTAAATAATTTTTAGAACAAAAAGAATCATTCATTTGTGTAATTTAAAGGAGGTTTCCCCCTCGAAGAGGCTAAATTCTAAGGCATGGATCTATATTTTCTATCTTTTTGTGACCTAGTTTCATAACATCTAGAGGCCATCCACCTCAACCCATCAAACAGTGATTCCACCTCATGATCAGGCATCAGAAAACAATCATCAAATCAGTCTCTGTCCCAACCATCCAGGGCTCTAGAGCATTTGTCCAACCAAAATATAGGACTATTAACTCAACCCACAACTTTTATTGGGCTCGAGAGTGTTTTTCCAACCAAATCTACAGGACTAGTAACTTAACCCATCAAGGGCTCCAAAGAATTTGTCCAACCTAGGCTACAAGACTAGTAACTGAACCCAAGTTGTTTTAGGGCTCTAGAGTGTTTTTCCAACCACGGATATGGGACTAATAACTCAAACAAAGCTAAGGAAACATGAGAACCAATCAAAAACACAAGGAAATAAACCCACAATCACCATGGATATCCAAGAAATGGCAAGGCTAGGCAATCTAATGTCTATCCCCACCATCCTTCATGCCAATGACATATCACAACCAAGAAACCACATGCATATGCTATGCATGCCAAATCTAGTGAACGAAACATACATGCAACTTGGTACCTGTAAACAAATTTGATGTAGTTGTTTATTCCAATTCCTTCTTACACTTTCCTACTCTTAATTTTCCTTCTTTCTCCAAGAATCCAAGTATGCCACACCCTCCAGAGTGCTCCAAAAAAACTCTAAGTCTCCAAGAGTATGAGAAAGAGAGAGAATAATGAGAGAGCTCCAAAACTGAACTGACAAAAGGTTACTAACTAATCCTCATAATCCTTTTTATGAATTAGGCCTCTATTTTCTTCATTTTCCATTATTTTCCTTTATTTTCCTCCTGACATTAAACCTATGACCTTTCACCTCTTTTTTCTCATAAATTCCATTATTTTCATTTATAAATGTGCTAAAAATGCCATTTTTCCTTTCCAAAGCCTTAGCCATTTCTTTTGCAATTTACTTAGCCATAAACAACCAAATGAACACCCCCCTAGGATGTCTTGCCCAACATTCAGCTTGGAATAGGTGTCCCATCGACCGTGGTTATTGTTTTTAACTTTTATTACATGGAATTTTGACCATGGCCGTTACATAGTTATTCCCATGAACAATTTGATGTCTTCCACATCCTTTGGCATTGGCCACTCTAGTATATCTTTCACTTTTTCTAGATCTACTCTAATTTCTTCTTTTGAAATTACTTGGCCTAAGTATTGAATTTCTTTCTAATAAAATTCACATTTAGTGAATTTTTCATACAACTGATACTCCCTTAGAGTTTTGAGCACTATTTATAAATGTTGTTTGTGCTCCTTAATAGTCTTGGAATACACTAATATATCATTGACAAAAATAAACACAAACTTATCCAGAAAATTACAAAACACTCCATTCAATAGACACATGAATGTGGCAGGTGCATTCATGAGTCCAAAGGGTAGTTCCGTGAACTCGTAATTCCCATAATGTGTTTGGAATGCATACACTATAGACCTTAATATACTATAGAACTATATACCTTAATAGTTTGATTGTGAATATCATTTTTAGAATAGTCCAAATATAGTATAGTTATGTTGTTTAGATTCATAAAACAATCCCCACAAAATTAATGGGTTTGATCACACATATGGCATGATTGTTCTACCTATGATCCAAGGTATATATGTCTTAACTCCACTTCATACTGAGAGAATTAATCAATGGAACATCATGGATCATTCCAGGAAAGTGGACCCACTTGCTACGACACCAAGGAGACTCGTTGACACATTGATTGTCATGATACCCACCTTCTCGATCCATCCTTACACTTGTCCCTTTCTAGATTTGATGGCTGGGAGATGTTGGTACTATTCCAAGGTAACCACCTCGTCTTGACCAACTCCACGAAGGTAATTCATTTGCAAGTTCATGGCAGTGAGGAGATCTACTCCAGTTCCTCCTAGGGTTTTCCTGTAGGGTTTTGATATAGTCACGACTAGATCGTCCCTTCTTATGCCATGTCTTATCTGAAACTACTAAGTTATTGATGGTAAGAAAACTTAACATTGTCTTTCAAAGTTTTCTGGTTCCTCTAAAATATTCCTCCTGTTTAATATCTAGCTTAGGATTGACAAATTTTTTTATCACTAACAGGGTTACTTAATGTCTTTCTACTTTTCACCCTCTCCCTTAGATTTTACAACACTCAACATAGTCAAAATCATTGGTGAGGGTTTTCTCCTGGGTGATTGCTTCTTGTTACGGTTCAATTTATAGACACAATTTCTTCTGATAGTTTTATCTTTCCCCAATCCCGAGGACTCTCATACTCATAGTGGTAGAGAAGAAAATAAAAGAAAATCCACCCAATGATAAGACCTACCTATTTGAAGATTTTTAATTCTTCTCTTTCTAATTGTTTTCTAGTATGCTCTTTAGGTTTTTCAACAATATATATATATATTTTTTTGACAATGACCATTGATAATCTCCCTTCGTGTTGTGCAGGATGTATGGAGACTTGGTGCAGTAAGGGTCCTAACATTATTCATCCTCCTTCTTGTTTTCTAGAAACGTTATATACAAAAGTCAAGTTTTTCTATGAGACATCCCTCTTACGGTTTAATCTATGTTCTTCTCCCTCCAAGTTCCTTTTTGTTCGAACCGGTCTAGTCATTCAAACTTGATGGTCTTAAATTGTGGGTCTTTCTACAAGGTTCCAGTTGTTTCACAACGATTAGTCAAGAGGGTTTTCCTTCTTTTTTAAATTTCCCTTTGAACAATTTTTTTAGCTTTATTGGTTGGAGTCCTCAGAGGAGGAGGTCCTACATTCACATAATATTTACCTAAGATTTTGTAGCTCATTACTGAACTCAGAAATTGTATATTTTGTATTTGTATATACTATATTTCACCTTCTCCTTGGAAGTGACTTAATAAGACAGTAATATTTTGGTGATATATATATATTATTATATATAGATATATATATATATAAATATTATGTATATTATATATTAATATATATTATATATACATATATATATATTATATAAATATAATATATATATAGATAGATAGATAGATAGATAGATAGATAGATAGATAGATAGATATATTATGGAAAAAAACCCTGTACTATTTGCATGTTGATTTATATAAACATATTCGATGTGTGGAACTAAGTTTTCTTGGTAATACCTCTATGTTACATTGGTAAGATTTATGCAGCATTTTGTTATTTTTTAACATAAATTTACTTAACAAAAATAACTATGTTTTATCTTATTTGTTCCTGTAGTTCCTAGAAAATACGAAGAAGCCTTCATCTGTTACCATTGTACGAGGATGAATCTAAATGTGAAGTTTCTTTTCTTTAGATAAATGCTCTCTCTCCTTTTTTTTTACTATGGTTTCTCTCTTTCATCTTTCATTATAATCCTCCCAATTGAGATTGAGCTGTGTAGATGGGTTTAACTACATCCCCACCAACCCTATCCCATTAATTTTAAAAGAATTGTCCACCTTCTTCTACCGATCACTGCTTATAGTGCTTGTATTCTTTTTAACTATTCCAAAGTTAGATACTGGTTTAAATAATAACTCAGTAATATTATCTTTCTACACAACTAATAATTTTTGTTCGTAAATAGGAATTAAAGTAGGATCCATCTTATCGGTGCATAGATTTCTCATCTTTTCTATTTTCCTATAAAAGTACTTAGATAAATTATCATATTTATAAAAAATAAGATTAATTTTCCTCTTCACCTTTTATCACTTTATGCATAGTTAGACTTTTCTTCCATCTTGGAATCCTTGCACCTACAACCTACATTCTTGATAGTACATATATACCTTGCATTTTTTTCTCTATAGGAAAACTATAACCTACATCACCAATCAATATGCAGATAAGGAATTTAAGTTCTAGACACTTATCTCAAAATATTTTCAAAGAAATACCTAGACCTTCTAAGGCCTTCTAACCATTAGCTAGTTGGGAAACTAGCTACCCTCTATCCATGGTCTCTTTAGCCATTTTGACAGTTTCTCTCATGGACAAGAGATTTGTAGTTCTCCTTAGTAGATAATTCTACCTTGCTCAAGGATTTACCAGACTTATCTCCCCTAGTCTTATGTTGTTACTACACTTTTCTCCCATAGTGACCTTTTTTCCCAAGCCCTTCGATTAAGAATATTTTTTCTCCCACCGTTAATCCTCATCCTAGCATTTTTCTCTAACCAATTTTCTTTCAGTTGCATTTCTCTTTTTCTTACGATAACTGATCTTACCCGTAACTATTTTCCTTTTCTTGGCTCCAAGGGAGTCCAACTCTTATTGAGTGGCCTTGGTTATTTCCCAACAATTATATTACTTATAAGACAAAAATATTATTTGTTCATAATCATCATTTCTTTTATTTTAGATCCAATGAAACATACCATACACAGTTTTGTAAATGTTCCCTAACTATTTTCACATAACATTTCTCTTAACAAAATTTACATCTATTCAAGTCCTCGATAGTGTTTAATTTTTTAACTACCCCATTAAAAAAAATAGAGTCATTTGTGACATTACATTATAATTTTTTTTTTAAATTTATATGAATTAATGAATTTAATAAGGTTGTGTAAAAATCCAAATTCTTATAATAATATCTTTATTTTTATGTGTTTTTTTAGTATTACACATTTAGTTTTTTTTGTTTGACTAACTATTATTTGTGTTTGACAAAAAAAAATTTATAAGTTGTCCATAGTTTAACATTACAAAATAAATTCAAATTTTTATAATAATATCTTTATTTTCATGTGTTTATTTAATTTTTTTGTTTGTCTGGCTATTATTTGTGTTTGACCAAAAAAATTACTAGTTGTCTTCTAGTTCACTCCTCGATGATTGATCTTCAAATTCATTTTGGGATAATTTCCAACATCTATGCTTCACTCCTACTACTCTATTCAACTTACAGTTTCCACGTGAAATGTGCTTTATGCTATAACTTGTTGGAGTCTAGAGATTTTCCAAGTAAACCTCCCCCTATTTCCAATTGCAAAGATGTGGGTGCTTACTGATTGGTTTGATGGGTTTGATCTATTTCAAAAGTTGAAATATATTAGTGATAAATTGAGTAACATAAGTTTCTATCTAGCTTCTATGCTTCTGATACAGGTTTCTTTAACTAGATAATGGATCCTTGAGAAAGAGATATTTTCTATTGTCGATCAATTGGTTTGAATGTGTTCCTTTTTCAAAATATATTTGTGGAGACAGGTAATCATAAATGAAAATCATTAATATGTTTTGTAAAAAGAATCATTAATATATTTACATTTTATTTATCATCTCCATGACTAGAGGTCACCTATAATTTACGCATGCATTCCCATTTTGCTTAAATTTCCATCTCGTTGAAACCATTTTTCTTAAATTTTCTTACAATCAGTACAACTTTGAATTTAAAATTTTCATAAGATGATAGTGTTAGAAACCAAGAAAATACTGAGAGGGGGTGGTGAATAAGTATTGTAGGAATTTTAAAACTTTCTTTCACTTGTACAAGAATATTAGGACATCCTGAAATACTTAATCAATTAATTCATATGATCATGACAAGAAGTAACAGAAAGGAACATACAAATTCTTCAAACTTTTCTTCAATTCGTTCGCAAGGAAAACTAATACATGTTGTTACAAAGTTTTCTGGCTACAACCAATAGGAAGTTACTATTCCTTGATTCACCTTCTGATCCAAAAGGGAATTTACAAACTTTCATATATCATTGGGAATATTTTTTAGAGCTATATCCATTTGAGTGGGTTCCAAGAGCAATTGAGGTGATTTTCTATACTGGAAATGTATTTAAAGTCAATGGACCTTATCCATTCATACTTTGTCAATATTCATTCTTCTTACCATTTTCCATTATCTTCATCACCTTTGCCATAAATGACAACATATTTCTAACATTATCCTCCTTTAGTGTTGATGTAAACACTAAGATCAAACAAAAAAGAAGCAAAGGGTACTTCTTATTTCTTCTCCTGCTTTGGGTGTTGCTCCCCTACGGTGCACTTTCTTATGTTGTACAACTATATACTTCTACTGGTGGAATTTTCTCTGAGCTCTATCCATCTTAATGGGTTCCATTAGCAATTGAGGTGTTCTGCTATATTGTAAATGTATTGAAAGTCACTACAGCTTATCCATTCATACTTTGTTGGTCTTCATTCTTCTTTCTCTTTTCCATTATCTTCATCACCTTTTCCATCAATGAAAACACATTTCTAACAATCTCCCCCTTTGGCATTAACGACAATGCTAAGGTAAAAAAACAAAAGTAAAGGGTACTTATTATTTCTTGTCCTCCATTGGGTAACCCTAGATGCACTTTCTTCTACTGTACAAGTTCCCTACTATACTTCTACTAGTGGAATTTTCTCTTGAAATTTTCAATCAATATATTTGTACCATTATTTCAAATTCATTTTCACTAGTCATTCATATCTGTGATAGATTTTCAATATGGAAAGGAAAATTTAGTCGTGGTTCTGAAAGGATAAGAACAACATATATTTTTTTACACAGATACATAAAGCTAATAAGTAAAGAAAACGTTTCGAAAATTATTATATTCGAGGTAACGATAATAATACATAGGCTATTGACCATCTAATAAAATGGGGGCATTTTTTTGGATAGTTCTTCACACCTCACTGTGCATAGTAATAACAAGCAACAAAATGACAATTTTAAAGGAGTAGTTACATTAAACATCACAAAAAAACAATCAAAGGCAATGACTACAACAATCTGGTTTAAGCTTACAATTTTCACTTTTGCAATGAATACATTTTAGATATGTTGGAGTCTTATAGTCAGAGAGATCATAATTACTCTTTCCACTATTGGTTATATTCTTAGGTCAAATTATAATATTTTAAAATTAAATTTGGCATCTCTCTTGGTTGGAAAAGGGTCTTGAGTCAATGTCTAAATGTATAATGTATATTCTACTCTCATCACAAGCCTAAGGTCATGGTCATCATCAAAAGTATCATCAAAAAATGTCATGGGTCTTTTGAGGCCATTTGTCGCACACGGGGACAGTTTTACTTCAAAATCAGTTTCCAATGTAATGGACATGCATTTTACAAAAGTGAGATTTTTTTGTCAATCACAGATCAAAGAAAAACTACACCTTCAGTTTATGCAAAGGTGTTATGATTTGTGAGATACGCAACAAGATTTGAGGCTTATGTTCAAAAAATCAAATTTTGAATTTTTTTATTTTAGTCCTTTTTTGTGCATTTCTCTAACATCTGCAAAGGCATTTTGAGAAACCCAAGGAATTTTGTTTTCTTAAGAATGAGCCACATATCAAAAAACTATTTCATTTTCTTCATAGGTGTCATGGATTGGAGTATTTGACTAGATCATTACAACCTAGTTTTACAGATTTAAACATTTAATGATTTCTTGTTTTAGACATGATTTTACGGCACATCTTCCGAGGATAAGGAGATGAATAATGTTTAAACAAAGAGAATTTTCTTTCAAAAACAAGCTAATACACAAAAACCTCCTTCTTTCTTGTTATATATGTCATGATTCAAGAGATACGAGTTACTCTTTGACCCATATTTTCATAAATTCGGTCCCTATTCCTAGCAAGGCGTGCCAGATTTAATGCAACTAGTTCTATATTTAGGAACAAGGTTGAGCTTGACTCCCTTAGTCTAGGGATGAGATAGTTGTATATATTTCATGAATTTTAGAGTGAAAAAGGTTGCATACTTGAAGCTCTAACATTTTGGAACTGGTGTACTTGAATCTTTGCCAGAATTAATATAATGTTGCAGCTATTTTTCTAGGATTCATGTGTTGTGGTCAGTGACATTGTTTTGTTCCATTATTATTATGAATTTTATTGTTAAATGTTTCTAGCAACTATCCATATTTATTCTCATGTTAATCTCTTAAGTTCTAAATAGAATTTAGTGTCAAAAATGCTATGTTTTGTTGGAGATTATAGTTTAAGTGTTTTTGTCTTCCAAACAAGTGAATTCATGCATGTATGCTCACTTAGTTCCTTCTATATGATTTCCTCATCACCATACTACTACGAAAAATCCATTTGTGTCCTTGATTATATCTATCTTGCCTCATTTGAATGACTAGAACTGATCTTTTGATCTATTTGGCCTGGTTCCTAAACCGATTGCTTCATATCCAATAATACCTAAATCAAAACCCAACTGAGTTGATAACTAGCCTAAAGCCCTAGTATTCTCCAGTCACTTCCATTGGATATGACGTTGGTTTTAGAGAGAGCCCTCTTTGATTGGATGGGCCAAATGCCAAGTCTAAATTTGGTATGTGGTTACCTCTTTGGTTTCCTTTCTCAGCCTTGGGAAACTAAGGAATGCTAACATTTTGGTGTCATTGTCAGGGAATGAACAATTTCATTTTCCCCGAGAAACATAATTAAAGTTTAGATCAAATTTGTTGATGGGGGACAGTGATGAGACACATATGAAGGCTGGAACATTTTCTTGGTGACTCCAAATTGATTTAAAGACTCCAAATTGATTTAAAGACTCCACTAGCAGCAAGAACTATAAGTTGAAATGAGTTCTCAATCCAAAAGGTATGCTCCTATGCATCATGATCATGTTCCAGGATTTCCAAATCGTATGCCTCCGGTAGATTGGAAAACATACTTGCCAAAATTCAAAGATGGAAAAGGTGATGATGCTACACTTCGTTTAATAAGATTTCATATACATGTGCAAGCTAAGGATTAATTTTCATTAATATTGTTTAATGAATATATTAATGATCATATTAGAAGAAAGAGCATGATTTTGGTATGAAATCTTGCCTCCTTCTTGTATTTATTCTCTCAAAAAATTTCACTTAGTATTTTTTGTGAAGTATAGAGAAACCTATCTTTCATTGCTTTTGATTGAGGGTTGTTGTGATCACTTTGAGAATTTTATTCGAGAGCTAAAAATTTCTTATGGCAATGAATATTTTATGGATGATGAACTCTTGGAGACTTTGAATGAAAACCCTTTTCACCACCATGAGAAGATCATGGATTCTACCTTGGATGGCAGTGAACTTGAGTAGAATTCTTCAAAAGATGACATTGATCTTCCATTTTCTAAAGTTGATGAAAATTTGTAGTAGTCTTGCCAATTTTCAAGTGATGAATATATATATGAAGATGTTTTTCCTTGCTTCCCTTCATTCCTTTCCTCTTCTGGGTTTTCAATTTAGGAAGAAATATGTATGGATCATAATTTTGAGTTTTCTTGTATAGAAACTCCAGAGAGTCGTGATTTATCTGTTAAGGTAAAAAAAAATGTACAATAGGTTTTTTTTATTGAGTTTGATGAACATGTTTAGCAGCCTTCAAATGATCAATATATAGAATTTTTTCAAATACTAGACAATTCCTTTTATGATATACATGAAAAGCCACATGTAAATATTTCTGTTGATGATGATTTGGCTACCTCAATTGAATATATGAACAAATCTTATCTCTGATCTGGATGGTATGGAAGACCACATTGTTGCATTTCCAATTAAGAAGGATCAACCAAATGATGAAGAACAATCAGCCATTATATTTGAAAGAATCTCCCTTCTTTTTGCTGATCAACAAGAGGTAATGTTTCATGATTTTCAAGAGCCCATGGGAATATTTTTGCAAGCATCAGAAAAAGTGGAGTTTGTTTTATTCACCAACAAATGTTTTGGACTCAGGTATCATTTTGAGTTGCCATATTCTAAATCTTTCTTTATGCCTGGTGGAGCTAAATATAAGCATCAATCAAGTAGTCATGTACTTGATTGGTTACACTAGATGGTCAACTTCACTTGATCAGATCTCTTATGGATCATTTAGAGTAGGTAAGATGTGATGAATAGGCTCAACATTCTAAGCATCTTTTTCAGTGTCAATTTCCAGTAGGTTTGTAGTTGATGGTACAACTTAGTTTTTAGTTTAATTTGAGTCAGTTTGAAGATTGTAGTTGCAGTGACTCCATTGCCTAATGAACAAGGCTACCTGGTGTATAGTTTTCTTGACACCTCCTAGGGAGATTTCATCCCCATTGGAGCCAATGTTAGAGTCTTATAGCCACAGTGATCAAAATTATTTTTTTCACTATTGGTTATAGTCTTAGGTCAAATTATAATATCTTAAAATTAAATTTGACATCTCTCTTGGTTGGAAAAGGCTCTTGAGTCAATGTATAAATGAATAATGTATATGTTACTCTCATCACAAGTTTAAGGTCATGGTCATCATCAAAAGTATCATCAAAAAATTTCATGTGTCTTTTGAGGTCATTTGTTGCATATAGGGACAACTTTACTTCAAAAATCAGTTTTTGAAGTAATGGACATGAATTTTACAAAAGTGAAAGAGGTTTTTTTGAATCACCAAAGAAAGAGAAAAAGACTCCTTTATTGTACATGCAGGTGTTACGATTTGGGAGATATATAGTGAGATTTGAGGCTTACGTTCAAAAAATCAAATTTTGAATTTGTTTTACTATTTTAGCCATTGTTTTTTGGCACGCTTTTCTAAGAGCTGGAAATGAATTTTGAGAAACCCAAGGAGGTTTTTGTCAAGTACGATCCAAATATTAAAACCTCTTTCTATTTCTTCATAGGGGTATTGGATTGGAATATTTGACTGGATCGTTACGGCCTTGTTTTACATATTTAAACAAATTTTAATGATTTCTTGTTTTAGCCATGCTTTTTTGACACATGTTCCGAGGATATGGAGATGAATATGAGAAAGAGATATGTTTCTCTCAAAAATAATCTAATATGCAAAAGTATCCTTCAGGTTTGTAATATATGTCATGCTTCAAGAGATAAAAGTTACACTTTGACCCCTATTTTTAGAAATTCAGCCCATATTCCTAGCAGGGAGTGCCAAATTTAATGTAACTATTTCTATCTTTAGGGAGATGGTTGAGCTCAACTCCCTTAGACCAGGAATGAGCTAATTATATATAATTTTCATGAATTTTAGAGTGCAAATGTTTGGATACTTGAAGCTCTGACATTTTGAAAATGGTGTACTTGATTTTTTAGCAGAATTAGTATATTGTTACAACTATTTTTCTAGGATTCATGTGTTGTGGTTAGTGACATTATTTTCTTCAGTTATTCTTATGCATTCGATTTTTAGATGTTTCTAGTGGATATCCATAGTTCTTCTAATGTTAATCTTTTAATTTTTAAACAAAATTCAATGCCAGAAATGCTCTGTTTTGTTTGAGATTATCATTTAAGTGGTTTTATCTTCCAAACAAGTGAATTCATGCATGTATGCTCACTTAATTCCTTCTATCTGATTTCCTCATCACCATACTACTACGAAAGATCCATTTGTGTCCTCGATTACATCTATCTTGCCTCATTTAAATGGTTGCAATTGATCTTTTGATCTATTTGGCCTAGTTCCTAAACCTATTGCTTCTTATCCAACAAAACCTAAATCAAAATCCTATTGAGTTGATAACTAGCCTAAAATCCTAGTATTCTCCAGTCACTTCCATGTTGAGGAAAATGTAACTAGTTTCGATCTTCATAATGACATGATCTTTGTAAATGATGTAATAAAGAGAATAAATTCTTTTTGTATATCTTTCTACATGGATTTCATGAGCAAGAAGTGTCATTAGGTCAAAGACTTATTCTTGATGTGTTTATGATTTTATTTATATGTCAAAGAGTCATGTCATGTATTAAGAATCTCTTTATGGGCCTATGTATAATATACTTTAGTCTACAAAATGTGTAGAAGCCCTCCAAAGACCAAGCATAATCCTCCAAGAAGTTTGCAAGAAAAAACAAAAAGGAATCCATCATCTCAGCTCCAAAATAAAATTAAATGGATAAAAGGAATACATGTCGGCTAGAAGAAATAGTCACAATGTTTCACTTGGTAACATTGACTCAAAATAATAGCATGAACCACTATAAATACCTGCCTAGGGTTAGTACAAAATATTTAACGAAAAACTTGCATTTTCTCTCTGAAATTTTGGGTAATTAAAGGAGAAGAGATACACATCAAAGGAGAAATGAATCTAGGGTTAACTGCTAATTCAGATGGGTATAAGGAGTAGAAGAACCTGTGCTAATATCATTTTAGCATACTTGTGAATTCAAGGTGCAAATAAGATGGATGGAGTAGAGATCTCATTCTCGACATACCCGTGAATTGTAGGTACAGATCTCGGATGGATGGAGCAGAGAGGACTTCGGATGAAGACATAATATTGACATGTATTCTAGATATTCTCAGGATAGTCATGACAATATTGGCATGAAGTCTTACCGTCTTGATCACAATATACAGATTCGTTTCCTAGAAATATTAATGTGCATCTCAGTGTTATTTCAACATAATTTTTAATAGTCTTCGCATATGTGTGTGTGTGTGCTCCTACCTCCTTGTAGACCCTCAGCAAATCTCAAATGCTATACTAAACTTGGTTACAGTATTGGAAAAGGTGAATATGCATCCCTACTCTTAATGACCATCACAATTTTAGTGCAATGAGAAGGAGGAATACCATAGTCTCAACATAATTAGAAGAAGTAGTGACAAGGAAGACTAGTCTCATCATAATGAGAAGGAATGACAAGGATCATCATAGTTTCAACATGATGATGATGAGAAAGGATCTCATAGTGACACAGATAAATTCATGATCATATCTCAGTTATTATCCCAACCTTGAAGGTCATGATCTCAATGAAGACAAGAGATCTCAGTGTCATGATGAACAAACAACAATGAAGATCTCACTGATGCAACAATAATAGGTTCAATGGTTCAATAATCATGATGATCTCAACAGTAACAGAGAATAGGATTGATGGCCTGGTCTTGGAGTGGTAGAATGTGTCAAGGGTCATGGTCTTCATATTCGTCAATTGGAATATCTATAAGAAGAATTTTTGTGTGGGTTTTCCTCTCCAAGAGGGAGAGGTTTTAGCCCTAGTAGAAAGCCAAATATATTTTGTCCTTGTCTCTTTGTTTTGATAGTAGTTTGATGAAGTAATTACACACACTAATAATAAGAAGAAGATCAGGCTAAGAAGAATTGTAAAATAAATTCACAAATTTGTTATCATGCTAAGAAGAATCACCTTAATTATGAATGCCCTAGATTCTTCAACATTCCATTGGATATGAGGTTGATTTTAGAGAGATCCCTCTCTGATTTGGCAAGGCTAGCTACCAAGTCTAAAGTTGGTCTATGGTTACCTCTTTGGTTTCATTTCTTAGCCTTGGGAAACTGAGTGCTAACAGGATCAACCAGATACTTCATGCCCAACTTGGAAGGGCCCACGTCTTCTCTGACTTCATTTTGTCATGTGACATTACAGGTTGAAGCATTGAATGAACTTCAGCTTCACTTATAGTTTAAAAATTCATAAATTCATCTTTCTGATATTGATGAACTACCAAATTATTATGTAATTTTACATCAAATGTTAAATACTACCTTGTGCATCCTTTTGGACATCTACTACTTGGGAGAGCACGAAGACAAGTGAAAACAATATTAAAGAGGTTAATATCATAGTAGACAAAAAATCATCTTTAATCTTATAAAATGACACTTAGTTTGTTTGTTTTTTCTACACTATATAATTCATTATGCATGTGGGTTCTACAATTTTATAATGGTGTATCTTCTCAAATTTCAAGATATAGAATTTTTATTAGCAAAATAATAAATTTTTTAACATAATATTTTTTTAAGATTAATTTTTTATTATTTATATATTATTGTTGATATATAATAATTGAATTTTAAAAAAATAAAAAATATAAATATAAGTTAAGGAAATATAATATAAATATAAACCTTTGAAATAAATAAAATATTTAACTCCAACAATTTTCCACAAAAAAATATTAATAAAAAAATACATAGAAAAAAACGTTTAAAATAGAAGTCTACATGTTATAAGAAATGAGTGGATAATATCAAAGAGTTGGGCAAGCTCTTATGTTCTTGACGAATGACTCTTCCCATGTTCTAGGGAGTGATAATTAATGGTTGGGGTATTTGGAAAGGAAGAAGAGTAGGAAACCAATATTATCAAAACTAATGATTCTTATGCCATCCAAACTGATCTAAATGCCTTGTTCCAAGATCATAATAATTCATCAATATTTCATGATAAGAGGTGTCTTTTATAATACTTCTAGATAAAAGTTGTAGACGTTTTATTTTACTACAAAAATATTCGGTAAAATTGCGAGCAAGGAAAAGTCCTAGGTGGATGGTAAAAGATAAATGTTATTTTATCTTATTTATTTTTATAAATAATAGAAGCTATGAACAACCATAAAATTATGAGAGAAAAGTGCTAAATGAGAGTTTCATTTACCAGACAGTTATGATAGTTACTCTTCTCCTTGGAGATAAATGATTCTTCTCCTTAGAGATAAATAATCACAATGTGGACAATGGAGCAACGAGGGGGGATGAAAGAAAATATTGGGCGGCCTTGGAGACTTGGAACCTAGTGGAAGAGGTCCGAGAGATGACTTGAAGTTTCAAGCTTTAGAACCTAAAATAAGACATTATTGAAGGTTGCCAGGATACTGCCAGTGGGGTGGCCAATGGGATCCTTGATATAGACTTGTGAGTTTTGAATTCCTCAGTTGGACTCGAAATGTCTTGATGCCTATGGAGAGACTTGACTGGGCCATTTTCAAGTAGCTCATCTGGAAAGACGTTGGCTCAGGGGCAGGGCAGGAGGGGGGTGGGGTCCGTTGTGCAGACACAATACTCATCATTTGGGTGTAGCACTCTTTCTCTTAGCAATTTTTTGGCTACTGCAGACCATTAAGATAAGTACATTGAACTTGTTTTCTATAGTTTGTTTTTTATTTCTAACTCATGAGTAGATGGTGTAGTCTGTACAATGGTGTGTTATCATTATAATAAAGGTGAACTCGGTTGAAATCCTATCTTAATTTTTATTTAGGACAATTTGAAGCAGGAATTTTGTTTAGTTCTAGGCCAAGTTGATCAACCAACAACCCAATAACAATCCAGAATTCAAGGCTAGAACTAGATGAGATTGAGTATACCCTAAGTTTTGTTAAAATTATATTAGAAGAAGAATACTCTATAGTCATTAATCCCTGAAAGTGGGTGATTACAATAAAAAAATTTCATCTATCCTCTTCAACAATAGAAATCTTGTAAATATTATGATTTTGACTTAAGGAAAATCTGAGAAGAAATCTAGGACTATCAAATTTTTTATTAAGCCATTCATTCAGTGACAATACTCAATAGGTATTGTTCTAATCTTAGATGAATGGGATAGAGAGAATTAATTTATAGCCAGGGGTGAGGAATGGGTTAGTTCCTGGGCTAGGTTGTAGGAATCAACAGGCCAAGATCAGTCCCATCCTATCCATTAGTGATACAGTAACTAAATATGATCTTACATAGAGATTTACATAAACAAATAATCTAACACTGACAATGGAGGCACAACCAATGTGGTTTGGTATATTCGCAAGGACACAATTTGATTATTCATAATTTTAACAAGATACAACAAATTGAGAACTAGTAGAACCGTATAGAGAGTATTAGGTTGTCAATACCATCATAGACTTGGTATGTAGGATGATAATTCACTTAGATGTTAACATGTAATGATAAGTAAGAGAGTCTAAGAACAAACATTTATAATAAGATTTATGAAATCAGAAATTTTTAGTATTGGAAGGGACCCACAAATTATTATCCATGAAATATTGAATACATTATTACCATTACACATTACAAAATAAGACTGAACAACAATAAGAATGATTGCATAAGTAAAAATTGTATCTGATGAGGGATCGGTAATTAATAAAACCAAAGAAGAAAAAGGGCTATTGTGTTTAATATAAAAAAAAAAAAAAAAAAAAATACTCTTAAAGTCATGAAGGTTGATTTCCCCAATGGAAGTCTAACAATTAATTTAGTTTAAGTTTTTAAATAAACTAGCCAAGATACTGTAAGCAAATTAACAAAGAACTGTCAAGACTGTCTCAAAACATCGGGACACATGACAATAGGCCTTTCTTTAAAAAACAATAAGTACAATACAAGATATCATCATCACAACGATGACACCCTAGCCCTAGCATATTTCCATAAATTATAAAGAAAAATCCCTCTATTTGAAAAAATTTCATACAGTTTAGGAAAACCTTAATTGGGTTTGTGTTGTAACTTGGAGAAAATTCCAACAAACACTAGCAAGAAAGCCACTTGGTGATGACTATCATGAGAACACCCTACTTGTTAATAATTCAAACAAGAGACTTATTATAATTAATACCAATGCATAAAACACTCTGGAGGAAAAATATATTATCCAAAATATACCCGAGAGGAGATTTTTTTGTCAAATTTATTCTTGCACACCCAAGCTCGATACCCATATTTCAAACCCCTTATCAAATTTCACCTAATTAAGAGAAAGGAAATTAGCAGGAGGACATTAGTCACAAAGGATAAATTACTACCTATTGAATCTTGGAAAGGGAGGAAAACAACTCAGGAAGAGTTGGACTTCCCATCGATATCTCAATGCCATGAAATTCTCCCTATAAAGTTAGCATTAAAAGGAATGTAAGAAAATTATAAAACCAAAACTATAGAAACCCTATATCTAGTAAACGAGACCTTTGTTTGAGGATAATGGTGGGTGTTATAAGGAATAGGTTAACCATCCATGCCATAGGCCAAGTGTTTTGGCATCATTGCAAAGGCACTGTTGGTTGAACAGGTTGAGGAAATGAACCTTGGTGATGTGTTGGGTGCTTAGGGGGTACTTACGCTCTAACCAACTTCCCAAATGTAGACATTTGACTGGAAGCCTAATCAAGTAGAACCATAGATCAAAGAACTTAAATTACTAGTGACAAGTGGCAAGCATTGGTGAAAGCATCATGAATGTTCAAATATATTATGATAATCATTACAGAGGAGGTTCACAGGTTCACATATATACATTGAGCTTGGGATTTATCAATGCAATATGAATATCAATTAGCTAATGTGTCAATGTGGCATTGTGCCATATTTACAAATCTTAAAATTTATATATTTATATTTGTTCTTAATACTTAATAAATGAGATATGATAAAAGTACAAGCCTATGCAGTAATCTGGGTTCAGAATTATGATTAGTTTTTGTAAATTTAAGTTTCAAAGCTATAGATATATGGCAAGTTGTTGTCAAGATTAAAATGACAAAAAAAATGAGGCATGTTACAAGTGCTATCAAAGCTGAAGGGTTCAACACAAGGCGAGATAAAGGTAAAATGTTAATCAATTATGTTCTCCCATGAAGAAAAGAATGGACTATGTGACAAACTTTTGTACGCTTACCATTTAAAATAATATAGAATCTTAGGCATAAATCAATAATTAAGAGTTGGAAATGAAATATAATAAGAAATCAAATAAATTGTGTGTTAAGAGACATGATAATGAAGAGTGAAGAATCTTGTCCTACAAAAAAAAAAAAATTGTTACGAAAGTTAAGTTAAAGGAATACTAATTTCATTAGGGTACCCTAACTATAGACAAACATATTGGGTTCCTATCAGAGCATGCAATTGTAAATTATAAGTCATAATGTGTGACTGAGGGATAGTGAATAGGAAGGAAATTTATGGTTTTGTTGATAGTGTTGGACCTGCCAACATGTAAGGGAGTCTCCCTGGTAAGAAGTCCCAACTAGACCTCAAACCATTTGGTGTAGGAGTCCTAGCAGTGGGTCATACGGTATCACCTCAACTTCGGTTTCACACAGAGACGGGTAAGATGTCCTTGTTGGTAGCAAAGGTGTGACATATGCAGCAAGTCAAAGAAGGTGTGTGAGCGGTTCTAACACATGGAGGGTGATGTGAGTGCGCACCTTGGAAACTTGTAACAACACGAATTTAAGAAGGGAACACATGAGCTAAGATGCATAAAAAACTGGAAGGAAACTGAGCTAGGAATCCAAAATGATGGTTAAACCAACAACACTTTTTAGTAAGATTCATACATACATATATAGAAAATAGCTACACATGAATGTGTAAGAAAACAAATACATATATCATTTAGAGTAAACAAGATATCTGAAATACAATACAACATATGCATGAAACATGTTGGCTCTTGCTATATTAAGAATTGTAAGTTCTAGTCATACAATACAACCATGAACAACCACTACTTCTGACTTCGAAACGTTACAGTCACTGCTGCCTACACCTCCAAAGAGATATACTAGCTCTGCACAGCCGAGAAGCCAAGGCTCGTTACAATACTCTCCAAGATTTCTTTAAGATACTCCTATTAGAAGGTTGGCTGACCAAAAACCTTTATAATGAGTTATAAGGTTCTATTTATAGCAAAGGGTGGGATGACCCTTGACATTCCCCTTTGTGACCATTCATATATCCTCATGACTCTTCAAATACTCTATGACTGTTACATTCAACTATTGACACTTGAACTTCCACCTGGCAAGACGTTACATACAATATGCACATGTACCCATGTGAGACAAAATGGCGTGAGAAGGCCATGCAAGACATCACTAACACTCACACCATTGTGGTGAGACCAACTCTTTGACATCCTTGTGATGGTCGATGATGGAAAATTGATTCCAAGCTTGGTCACCCGTGATGGTGTCCATGCACTCAATGGTGACATCCTGCTGAAAGTGGACTCTTGCTTCTGTTGCATTCGAGTACACTGATATGGCCCCTCTGTCCAACTGGTTTGATAGCATGTGCATCACCGTCTTAAGTGTGGCTGGACTAGCCACATACTGATGCATTGTGTCTATGTGGATCTCCAAGTGTGTGTTGGTGACCATACACATCAACTTGTCAAAGTACATGTTCAACTCCAATTGGACTTGCTTCTTGTCTTCACCTCGATGAGTGTGCCAAATGGGTGGGATCGCATGTGTGCACAATAACATGCATGTTGCTAAATTCCCTTGCATGCGATCAAAAACACTTCTCACCTTGTCTACTTTGTACTTGGATGGATCTATAACTTGTATTGGATCACTTTCATCAGTTTGTGCATGTTGCACCCCCTGTTGTACCTATTCCTACTCCAACTCATTCTCTCATTTGTGCAACTCATGTTCTTCCTTGAGTTTTCACTTCATCACATGTAACTCCTTCTATGTTTCTCTTTCTACCTTCGTGTGATCTTCGTGGCATGTCGTCACCTCATAGCTTCAATCTCTAAAGCTTCCTTTGTTGCGAGTGTATTTTCTTTGGACTCACATCTTTGCTCCGCCTTTGTGTTGTCAACAACCTTCTTCTTACATTCGTCGCGTGCGGGTGTGCTACCTTATGTTGCTGCTAATGTTGCTTCTCATTGTGGTGTTGTTCCCATTTCATCTCGATATCATTTTCCATGAACAACTTGATGTCTTCATAGATAGGCAACTTCATAGACACTTCATGAACTACATCCCCAAGTGTGATCTGAACAATGTCTTTGACTTTGCTCCGCTAGGAGCAATTGTACCTCTACTGCTAAGAGGTAGACGAACACATGTGATATCTGGAGACACAGAAACACTCATGAAAAACAATATGTCAGTCGAAAACCAAAACAAACTAGAGGAATGACATGCAACATACTTGTGTAATTGTTTGTGAAGATTGCATAGTTTTCACTGGGAGGCTGGGAGACTAACTACCAAAATTGTGCAAGGCACAATTATTGCTATTAAGAGGCTGATTGACTATTGGAACTACACAATCTAGAGTCCAGCCTAGCCTGTTGAGGACTAAAACTACGCAATGCACAATTTCAGTTAGTAGTGACATGCAACCAGCAAACTGCATTGCATAGTTTTTGGGGCCGGCAGGACACTGTTTCCAAGAATTGTGCAATTCAAGCCTAGAGGGAAGTGTTGGGCTAGACTTTCTCAATTTATGGAGGGAAGGTAGAGCCTTCACTCCCAGAAATGCACAGTTCTAGTTGGGCAAGGAATGGTCTAGGCCAAGGCAGCCCAGACCGACTAACGGGCTACTTAAAACATGAGAAGTATGAATGAATGTTGAGATGAGTTCAAACAAGAGTGAATGATAATACATGAAAACAACAAGTGCAAGATTCAAAAAATAGGAAAACATGTATGTGTGCGAAGTGAGTAACTGCAACAGTGGTCGTTGGTGCAAAACAGTGTCATGCATGCAACAGCAGTGAGATGCGAACAAAAAATGAAATGATGCTTCTACAAGATAACATACATCAAAATGGCAAAAAATGCTCACTGAAATCAAGTAGACAACAATCACACAAAGTGAAACACAAAAAGCGATGGAAACACAGTGCATGACATGAAAACCAGGCTTACCCAAAATAACTGAGTTGAATGTGCCGACGACCACTGTTGCTACAAGGTTGATGTGAGGAATGAGATCTAAAGAATCCAATTGATGAGTTTTGATAAAATCAAGTCTGTGACGCACATGCCACAAATCTAGAAAAAGCAACACTTCATGGGAGGTTCGTTAAATGATCCTTGCATGTAACCTCCAGCTGCTAAAAATAGATCCCTGAACCAACAGATTCCTTTGCATGTTGCCTTGGGAGAAGCAGCCCATGCATGCAAATCAATTTTTCTTGGTCCCGTAGGGAACTAGTCAACCCAAACACACATGCATCGGTCTATGAGCCTAGGATGAAAATCTGCGCAGTTTTTGGGTTGAGGAGAGATACCTATCCCAGAGTGATTGCACAATTTCTGGGAGGAACAGGTGATTATCTCCCAAGATTGTACAATTTCTGGGTGGAGAATTTGTCTTGGGTTAGACCTCACAATTTTCTCAACGAAGACTATTTGACTGTATTGCGCAATTTCTGAGTTGGGAAGCTGTCCTGGGTAAAACCTCGCAATTTTCTCGAGGATCCTATCTGACTATATTGCACAATTTTGGAGCCCATCTAAGTGTCCAACAAGTTTTTCACAATTTATGGAGGAAGGTTTGTTCCCCTCTATAATTTCATAATTCCTAGAGGGAGCTTCTCAACCAGCAACTAACACTAAGTCTGAAAATCAACCTATAAATGGGGTGGAACAAACTTGCATACACAGGCTTATAAGGCTCAATGAAATAATTTAAGTTGATGTTCTTGATAGTGCAAGACATATTTTTGAGGATGTTTTCTAGGGAGGCTCCAAAACGAAGCTAAGGCAAAATTTTGGAGGGTGGTTGTAGCCACTACAACACTTGGTGATACACTGGTGAAATTCCAACTCTCTGAATGGACCTTGTTCATGAAAAGCAAGTCTAACACCTCTGGAAGTATTGTTCAATTCTCTGTTCATCTTGGTTTGCACACTTTCTTGATTGTAATATGTATCATCTACCAAGATCTTCATTGGTCAACACACATTCCAAGCTAAGTCAACACAGTTGGTTTGGTTGGGGATGAGGGCTATATTGGTGCACAAGTTATATCATCGTAAGAGTTTTATTTTCATCTCTAGTATTGCTCCATTGCCAGCAGGCCTGTACATTACCCTAGTGGAGTCACGTAGGAGCACAAGCATTTCTCTGCTACCAGTGAGCTTGGTTAGTACCCCGACGAAGTTACTTGCATCACTTCTCTGTGTAGGAAGCATTTCTCTTCTTTGACCTTGTTCATTTTTATTTTTCATTTTCCTATTTTCATTTTTTTCATTTTTCATTACTGTGCATAAAACTTATTCATTTCAGAGGTGGAAGAGGGATCCTAACTTATTGAGAGCAAAAGATGTTTTTCCTTCAAAGAAGTAGTTTGTATATACCTTTGACATGCTTGTTAATGTTTTTCCCCTCACTTTAATCTACATGATTGAGCTGACAAGGATTAACCCAAAAACAACTGACCATAGTAATTGAGACTAGTTCACGCACAAGAGTTGTGTTTTCACCAAGTTTCACTTCAAAGAGTACATATTTTCCATTGATGTATCATGGAATGAAGACAAAAATTTCTTACATAAGAGGCATGATGACAGATAACCAAGTATTGATAGTTGTACAAGTCCTCTTGTACTTCACCTAGCTTGTTTCAATAGTTGCACACGATCTATGTGAAACTAAACTACGGACATAAACAAGCAAACAAACCAAAAAACAAAGCAAGAAGAAAAAGAAAATGCATATGCAAAGCGAGTAAGATAATAAAGAAGCAAGCAAGGAAACACACAAAGAATGAAGCAAACATGCATGCAAGAAAACAACTCAAAAGCAAACACTACTCCTACTCCTAAGCTAACAGTGCATGGAGCATCTCACGTGAAGTGATACTTCCAATGCATCCACCGGTGCATTCGTCAACCTATGTTGGTAAAGGCATGGTTTGCGAACATCGCAGTTGTGCAAACCAGCAAGCAAGAAAGATATAACGATGAAGACCGACACACTCTGAGCTTACAACCGTCCACAAAACAAAAATGAGTGAAAGTGCATGACATGCACTCTGTGGAATTGCCATGGTGTTGTGTTACACTACGTATAGATGTTGAGTGTATGCATTCTCTTAACTGTGAAATGCAAGCAAATGTGAGAAAGGTAGACCACTTACATTGTGCAAGTGTGCTTGCTGTGTAAGATTCCTCCAACACATGAGTGATGTGATTGTGTAGTTTGAGTAGAGGAAGTGAAATTTGAGTGTTGGGTTGATCTTGAATGAAAAGCATAGAGTGACGAGAATCCTTGTGTGTTTCAACAATTTCCTGATCACATGTGAAACCAACCTCAGGAGAGCGAGGACCTGACATAACCATGAGCTCGGGCTGAAGTGCCTCACCAGTCTGTGGGGTTTCAACTTTGTCGATAGATATATCATTGTAGAGTAGTGTCTTAGACAAATTAACAATGATTGTATCAACATTGTGATTAGATGAAGAAGTAGAGAGATCGTGACAACCAAGATCAAAAAATTCAGGATGTTTGTCAGCATCCTCATGATTTGATGAACCGGGTAGAGGGGTAGATGAGAAGTAAGGATGTTCACCCTCTATGTTTTTTAGAAATGATAGATGATATTTTGGATGGGTTTTTTGAGGAAGAAGTGTCATCTCTGCAATGTAATGAAAGACTGACATCTGACTTGTCCTATGAATGATCAAAAGTAGAAACATCTAGAAATGAGTTTTCATAGGGGAAATTAGCAGTGGTAGAATCACAAGTGATGTTAGGATAAAGCAAATGAGACATGGATTGAAGGGATTCATCCTTCACCGTAGGCTCTTCCTTAGATTCCCACACACACTCATCATGAATGATGGCACATATTGGCTACATAACACCAACTCTGTTGACCATTTGATCCTCTTTCACAATAGGTGAGGAGTCTAGAATGGAAAAACACAAGACAATACAATCTGTAGGATCAACAGAACACGGGGATTGAGGTTGAGGGAATGAATCCAAGTGACAACCAATAGGATTGCAAGCCAAATCTGGGCAGATATCAAGAGCAAGTGGGGTGGGAGGATGTGAAAGTTCAACAATTTTTTGTGCATAATCTCCCACATCACTCTGTGGTGGTTGAGCTGTTTGATGAGATGAAGGCAGACAATCACTTGTGATAGCAATTGTGCCTGCCTGTAATTGCACAGCTCCATGACCAAAGTGTATTGAGTGGGATCCAAATGACATCAAGAATTGTGGATTTTCAGATATGTAAAGAAGATACTCAAATCTTCCACTGAGAAATTCCCAATCAGTTTCATCTTCGGGAAATCAGTATGCAATATTACAAAATCATCTGTGAAAGTGTTCAATAGATTCATCAGGTGCTTTTCATAATTCCATAATTTCTTTATCGAGTGATTTACAGTTAAAGAGGTTGAAAGCATGGTCTATCTCTATGACGAGATGAGAAAGATAATGAATAGATTTTTTAGGCAGCGTGGCACACCAGTGCATTGGTTTCCCTCAAAGCGTGTAGATGAACAACACGCAGGTCATGTATTCTTCAAAGATTCCATGTCTTTCACATAAGCCTACAATGCTGATTGTGTGCCTAACCAAGGGTATGTAGCATCCACCATTGTATGTTTTATGTGAAAAGTTACCCAAGATCTTTTTTGAGATAATGAAGTTGTTTCCATAAGACATACACTCTAGAAGAGAAACTTTGTAGTTAGTCATGATAGATATGAAGAGATTTAAAATATTTTGTGAGGACTCAGCTTGTCATTTGGCCCTCCTTCTAGCACCAATATGTTGATGATGTTGGACTCGCCAACATGTCAGAGGATCTCCCTGGTAAGAATTCCCAACTAGACCTCAGATCGTTTGGTGTAGAAGTCCCAGCAGTGGGTTGTATGGTATCGCCTTGACCGTACTTTCGCACAGAGGGAAGTAAGATGTCCCTATTGGTAGCAAGGGTAAGACATATGCAGCAAGTCAAGAAAGGTGCATGAGCGGTTGTAACAGATGGAGGGTGAGGTGAGTGCGCCCCTTTGAAACCTGCGACAACATGGAGTTAAGAAGGGAACACATGAGCTAAGATGCATTACAAACTGGAAGGCAAGTGAGCTAGCAATCCAAAGTGATGGTTAAACCAATAGCACATTTCATTAAGATTCATAAATACATATACGAAAAATAGCTACAGATGCATGCATAAGGAAATTGATACATATATCATTTAGAGTAAACAAGATAACTAAAATAAAATACGACATATGCATGAAACGTGCTGGCTCTTGTTATATTAAGACGTCTAAGTTACAGTCATATACTACAACCATGGCCAACCACTAGCTCTAATAGCGGAATGTTACAACCACTTCCACCTACTCCTCCAAAGAGATATACTAGATTTGCACAATCGAGAAGCTAAGGCTCATTACAATATTGTCCAATATTTCTCTAACATACTCCTATTGGAAGCTTGGCTAACCAAAAGCCTTTACAATGAGTTATGAGTTTCTATTTATAGAAAAGGATGGGGTGACCCTTGACATTCCTCTTTGTGACCATTCATCTTTCCTTATGACTCTTCAACTACTCTATGACTGTTACATTCAACTATCAACACTTGAACTTCCACTTGACAAGATGTTACATAAAATTTGCACATGTACCCATGTGAGACAAAATGGCGTGAGAAAGCCATGCCAGACATCACTAACACTCAGATCATTCTAGTGAGACCAACTCTTTGACATCCTTGTGATGGTCAATGGTGGCAAACTGATGCCAAGCTTGGTCGTCCGTGCACTTAATGGTGACATCCTGCTAAAAGAAAACTCTTGCCTCCATTGCATCTGGGTACATTGATAAGGCCCCTTTCTCCAAATTGTTTGATAGCATGTGCATCATCATCTTGAGTATGGCTAGATCAGGAACATACTGATGCATAGTAGCTGTGTTGATCTCCAAGTGTGTGTTGGTGACCATGCACATCAACTTGTCAAAGTACATGTTTAGCTCCAGTTGGACTTGCTTCTTGTCTTTTCCTCGGTGAGTGTGCCAAATGGCTAGGATCGCATGTGTGCACACAATGACATGCATGCTGCAGAATTCCATTGCATGTGATCAACAACACTGCTCACCTTATCTTCTTTGTGCCAGCTATTGGGATGGATCTATAACTTGCACGGGCACAGTTTCATCCATCTATGCATGTTGTACCCCCTGATGTACCTATTCCTACTACAACTCATTCTCTCATCTGTGCAGCTCCTGTTCTTCCTTGAGGTGTTGCTTCAGCACATGCAACTCGTTCCTTATTTCTCTTTCTACCTCCACGCGATCTTTGTGTCGTGCCATCACCTCATAGCTTCAATCTCCAAAGCTTCTTTCGCCACGCGTGGATTTTCTTTGGACTCCCAACTTTTCTCTACCTCTGTGTTGTCAACAACCTTCCTCTTACATTCATCATGCGCGGGTGTGCTACTTGGGTACATTGATATGGCCCCTTTCTCCAAATCGTTCGATAGTTGTGCATCACCATCTTGAGTGTGGCTGGATCAGGAACATACTGATGCATAGTATCTGTGTTGATCTCCAAGTGTGTGTTGGTGACCATGCACATCAACTTGTCAAAGTACATGTTCAGCTCCAGTTGGACTTGCTTCTTGTCTTTGCCTCGGTGAGTGTACCAAATGGCTAGGATCGCATGTGTGCACACAATGACATGCATGTTGATGAATTCCATTGCATGTGATCAATAGCACTGCTCACCTTGTCTGCTTTGTGCCAGCTGTTGGGATGGATCTATAACTTGCATGGGCGCAGTTTCAACCATCTATGCATGTTGTGCCCCCTGATGTACCTATTCCTATTGCAATGCATTCTCTCATCTTTGTAGCTCCTATTCTTCATTGAGGTGTTGCTTCAACACATGCAACTCCTTCCTTATTTCTCTTTCTACCTCCACGCGATCTTTGTGTCGCGCCATCACCTCATAACTTCAATCTCCAAAGCTTTTTTCACCACTTGTGGATTTGCTTTGGACTCACAACTTTTCTCTGCCTCTATGTTGTCAACAACCTTCCTCTTACATTCGTCGTGCGTGGGTGTGCTACCTTCTAATGTTGCTAATGGTGCTACTTATTGTGACGTTTTTTCCATTTCATCTTGATATTCTTGTCCATGAATAACTTGATGCCTTCATAGATAGGCAAGTTCATAGACACTTGATCGACTGCATCCCCAAGTGTGCTCTGAACAGTGTTTTAAACTCTGCTCTCCTGGTAGCCATTTTACCTGTGTTGTTGAGAGGAAGATGAATGTCTGTGATACCTAGAGACATAGAAACACTCATGAAAGGAAATATTTCAGTAGAAAACCAAAAAGAAATAGAGGACTAACATGTAACATACCTGTTGTGATTGTTTGTGAAGATTGTGCAATTTTCATCAGGAGGTTGGAAGATTGACTGCTAAAACTATGCAAGGCACATTCCAGGCTATTGGGAGGCTGACTCACTGCTGGAACTATGCACTGCATAGTCCATCCTGGCCTGCTGAGGATTGAAATTGTGCGATGTGAAATTTCTGTTATCAGTTACATGCAACAAGCAAACTGCATTGTGCAATTTGTAGGGCCAGCAAAACATTGTTTCCATGAATTGTGCAATTAAAGCCTGGAAGTTAGTGTTGGACTAGACTTGCTCAATTTCTAGAGGGAAGGTAGAGCCTTCACTTTCGGAAATGCACAATGCTAGCTGGGCAAGGCACGGTCTAGGCCAAGGCAACCCAAACCAGCTAATGGGCAATTAAAAATGTGAGAAGTATGAATGCATGATGAGATAAGCGGAAACAAGAGTTAATGATCATACATTCAAACAACAAGTGAAGGATTCATAAAATGGGAAAGCATGCATGTGTGTGAAGAGAATTTCCGCAACAGCGACCATCGGTGCAAAATTACTATCATGCATGTGATAGCAATGAGATGTGAATGAAAATTGAAACTATGCTTCTATACTCTAACATGTATCAAAATGGTAGCAAGCACTCATTGAAATCAAGAAGACAACACTCACACAAAGTGAAACACAAAAAGTGACTCAAACACAATGTGAGACATGAAAAGTGGTCTTACCCCAAAACAATTAAGCTGAAAGTGCCGACAACTCCTAGATGCGATGTGGATGTTAGAGCTCCAAGGTTGATGGGAGGAATGAGCTCTGTGGAGTCTGGTTGATTTTTTTGATAAAATTGGGGTTGTGATGCACATGCCACAAATTTAGGAAAAGTGACACTTAGTAGGAGCTTTCTAAAATGATCCTTGCATGTAACCTCCTTCTGCTAAAAATACATCCCTAAATCAAGGGATTCCTTTGAATTTTTCCTTGGGAGAAGCATTCCATGCATGGAAATTAGTTTTTCTTGGTCCCAGAGGGAATCGGTCAACCTAAAAGCACATGCATCAGTCTACGAGCCTAGAATGAAAATTTGTTTAGTTTCTGGGCTGAGCATAGATGCTTATCTGAGAGGGATTACGCAATTTATGGGAGGAATAGGTGATTATCTCCCAGGATTGCAAATTTTTTGGGCTGAGCAGGTGTCTTGGGTTAGACCTTACAATTTTCTTAAGAAATCTTATTTGACAATATTGTGCAATTTCTGAGATGGGCATCTATCTTGGGTCAAACCTCACAATTTTAACAAGGAAGCCTGTCTGACTGTATTGTGCAATTTTAGAACCCAACTGGGTATCCAACTAGGTTTGCGCAATATCTGTAGGGAAGGTTGGTTCCCCTCCAAAACTGTGCAATTCCCAAAGGGAGCTGCTCAACCAACAACTGACTCTAGGTCTAGAAATCAGCTTGTGAAGGGAGTAGAGCAAACTTGCATACATACGCTGACAAGACTCTATGAAACAATTGAAGCTGATATGCCTGATAGTGCAAGACATGTTGCTGAGGATGGTCAGCAGGGAGGCTCCAAAACAAGGCTAAGGCAAAATTTTGGAGGGTGGTTGTAGCCACTCCAACAGGTTTGTAACCATAAGGAAGTATATGTTTGAAACAAAGTAGGAGACATATATGTCGGTAAATTAAGTAAATCACCAAGTCCTATATGATTACAAAATAATACAACATCAACAACTATGTTAACAAGGAAGGTAGGGTGTTGCACCTTGAAAGATTTCGGGTTAATTGTATAATGATTACATGTTTCTAGTTGCAAGGCCTTTTGTTAACTACAAATTATAAGATCAGTAACAAATATGTTTAGATTAAACATCTAATATAGGTTTTTGAGGAAGGAGAGAGGTACAAAAGGGGTAAAATATATTATTGGTTCCAAGCTAGTAATACATAATTGTTACCGTAGACACTATTAGTATCAATCTTTGTAGCTTTCCTCCAGTGATCAAACATGCTCTTACAAAGTGATTTTAAGGTGTCAAGGTCAAATCTTGTCATTTCAGTGAGTCTTCAAGGAAAATTTGGTCACTAGGTGTTAGGTCTAGGCTTTGTTTTCACTCCTTTCAAAGTTGTCCAAATTTCAGTCCATGTCACCATTCAGCTAAGTGTACCATCATTCAAAGGGTTTTCATCACCATATCAAGTTCCACTGGGTCATTTTACACCTTGTTCATGCTTTAGTTGTGCCTAGGTAAGGTTCATTTCCCTCTCCTAGGGTTTTGAAGGTAATTTCTCTTGGACAGTTAAATCATCAGCAAAACTTGTATCTTGATGTTCATACACCTTCCCTTATCCTTAATGTACCTTATTAAACACTTCCCATTACTGAGATCCCCCAAATTCCTCATTTTCGCACAAACCCTAGTTTCTTGCTACAACTTGACAATTTTCTAGGCTAGGTCCATGTTTTTCCCTTTTGGACCCCTTCCCCTCACTCAATATTTGAAATTCCACTTTTCTCTACTTCCTAACATCCCTCCCTACTTCCCAAAATTTTCTCAAGAATTTAGAAGCTCCTTATCCCCTTCATTTCACTTCACTTCGACAAATCCCCTGTTCCACACATCAGGATAGGTTTTACTCCAATGATGTTTTTGAGAACTAAAAGATGGCTTTGGGAAAACTGAGAGAGTGTTTTGTCCACAATAGGCCAATAAAGAAAAACTTCCTTCACTTTTTACACAAGTGTCATGGTTTTCGAGAAATGTGAAAAATACAGTTGCCTCAGGAGAATTGATGCACCTCTGAAGTGACCTTGGGAAAATCAAGATTTCTCCTAGCTTGGTTGGCCTTTTGACTTTATTTATGAGTCAAATGATAACTAGACACAAATATATTTCCAATAATCTATCATGAGCTCAATTTTTGATTGAGTAAAACCTTCAAAAGTTGACTGCAATAGCACTCTGCCTTTAGGCAGCCTCATTTTGCACATTTTGACCAGTCTTAGGAGATTTAACTTTTGATAGGGAAAATGAACTCCAAATTGAAAGATTATAGTTGGGTTGGAAATTATACTCAATGAGATTTCCAACGAGCTATCCTACGGCAAATTTGGACACCGAGAAGGCCTCCAAAAGTCTCCTTCAAAAAGGCGCTACGCATTGAGATGGCGCAGCGCATTAGGTAGCCCTCTGTAGTGTAAAAAATGAACTGGCGTGACGCATTGGGATAAAAATCTTGAAATCCATTCAAATATTCCTCCAAAGACTCTCAAATTGCTAAATTCTTCATTTCCAAAGTAATTTAACATCCCTCCATGACCAATGAATGAATTTCTCTTGGTGCTTATGGTGATTTAATGGATAAAAATTGAAACCCTACCTCCTTGCATTTTTTGTCAAAAAACAATTGCATAGGATTTATGAGTTGTATTTCTTGCTGCTAATTCCACTCCTAGCCATTTTTAAATCCCCCACTCCTTCATTCCCTCCATCATTTTCTCCCTCTCTTTACATTCTCATCTACCCATTCCACATCTCCCATATCCCTAATCAACTAACCCTAAATCCCTAATCCCACTATCCCAAACCCTAGTCAAATATCCCCAAAACCTTAATTGCCATCCCAAACCGTAAATATCATCCCCTAAAACCTTTTAATTCCCTAAAATCCTACAGCTAC
Source organism: Pinus taeda (assembly GCA_000404065.3). Classification (NCBI taxonomy): domain Eukaryota; kingdom Viridiplantae; phylum Streptophyta; class Pinopsida; order Pinales; family Pinaceae; genus Pinus; species Pinus taeda. Next base: position 93,302 of record APFE031293916.1, read on the forward strand.
CATCAAACCCTCCCCTCATCAGTCCCACTCATCCATGGCGCTCAAAAACATGAAGGCAAAATGGGCAAGCTGCTAGAGGAGGAAAATCAAATTGACCACACTTGAGAAAGAAATTCAAAGTTGATCGTGAATATTGGCTTGAGAGAACAAAATTGCACTTGGGAAAGGATTCTATGGAAGGAAAAAAATGATAAAAATATGTTGAGGCACATGGCCCATCATTACTTGGCAAGAAACAAAGTTGCACGACAAGAATCAGAAACCTAAAGGCCAAGTTGAAGAAGGCATCGAGAAGGCGGAAGGAGAAAGATAGACTTTAGATGTTGGCTGAGGCTTCCTTGGCTCAACACAACACTTAATGTATAACACTCAGCCCAAATTTCAAAGAATTTGGGAAACTTTTTGCAATATTGGAATTTTGGGCCAAGCCATAGGTTTCTCTGCCCAATGCGCCACGCCACCTGGGGCTTGCTTTTGATGGTGGTCTCCTTTTGATGAAAAATTAGAATTTTTGGATTTTTCATGAAATAATATGCATTCTCACAAATTTCCAAGAAATTTTGACGGGTTTTGAGGCCCCAGAAAGGTCGAAAACACCTAAAAAATGACATTTCTGCCCCTTTTTGGACACATAGGAAGCAGTGTTGGGAGAAATAAATTTCAGAGAGGAAAATGGAGGCCAAATTCACAAATTCCACTTGTTCTAGAACGTAGATAGGCAAAACTTTCCAACAAGAACACTTGGAGCATATTTGGACACAAGGAAGGCCTCCAAAGGTAGCTTCAAAAAGGTTCTATGCATAGGGAAATCAGCACGACACATTGGAGAAATTTTGCTCAGTTTGACAAAAAATACTCTGTTTTTCGCCTAGTTTCTTGACAGTCTGACTTTTATCCTTCTAAATGTCAAAATCATGATGTAATTTAATGTAATTTTATGGATTTTGATGTAATTATGCTAAATTTTCACTCATAGAGGTAGATTCATCCATGAAAAGGTAGTCACAACTGAATGAATTAGTTCCGTAGTTTTTAGAGGCAAGCTATTCCACTGCCTAATTTTTAGTTCTTAGTTTACAATTTGTTGGAACAGCTCCTAAACTTATGAGCTCGACCTCTAGAGGCTAGCATGAGTTGTTTTTTGCCTATATCTTGTGAGTTTTTAGTCATTAGTAGAGGTTGGACTTTTGAGAAATCTTGGAGCTTCATTGTATACACATTTCAGCAGTTTTGGCTAAGGAATAGACTAGGGTTTACAATACTTTATGGGATTCATGTGGCATATTGCTTTGGTATTGTGTTTCCTTCTGTAGTTATAAGTTTACATGTGTTTTATTTATGTCATCATCTCTCTTTGCTTCATCCTAACTAAATCAAACAAGGATAAAGGTAGAATTCATTGATTTGCAGTGCTCTACCTAGGGTTTGTTTAGTTATTTATATTTTCAGCTATTTGAAGAGGATCCCTGAGACTTTCTTGCCCTCTTCAACTCCTCACATGTCTAAAATCTCTCCATCTCAATCAATTTGAAGTACCAAACCATTTTCCTACCTTTCCCCATACAGATCTCTGCAAAACTAAGCCTCATTCCCCAGACCCAAATCTTCCTTTCACATTTGAGACAACAAAACATCATCAAATTCAATCCAACTCTGCTGCATACATACCTAGCCTAAAATTAGTCTTTACATCAGTCATCGTAAGCCTCATTGATCATATTTTGTTGATATTTACAAGGAGAGAGCCCTCTCCTGACCTGGTAGGGCTAGCTACTAGGTTAAGCGTGGTTTGATGTTACCCTAGATCCTACCTTTCTCAGCCTGAGGTAGATTTAGGCATTAACAGATACAGTGATAAAATTGGCACATATGTTGAATGTTGACTAAAAATTCTTGCGACTTTGGATTCAAAATGACATCCGCTTTACATATAAATTAGTAAGTATAAAACGAGTAAGATTAAATTCCCCTTCTAGAGTATGGATCTTCTAGAGAAGTATAATGACCTTAAAATATACATCCATGTGGTTCTTAAAATTCCTGCACCTTGTGGACACATAGGCTCAAGAATTTTTGAGTTATGAACTCGTAATACTGAATCAAAGAATGATTCGCTAAATGGTTTATAAAATACTTGTCTCACAAATGGAAAGTTAAATATAGTCAAGAAGAATAAGTGTGTGCTAAATTCAATGGCCAATTAGTAGAACTTTAGATATATATATATATATATATATATAGATATATATATAATATATATATATATATATATATATTATATATATATATAATATAATAATATATATATATATAACCCAAATGATACGGTTGCAATGGGAAAAAAAACTCGTAAGAAAATCCTTGTTTGTCTGATGCTTTAAAAAAAATAACGCACATGTCAACAAACAAGAATATTGTTAGTAATTAATTAACGAAGCAATGATATAGATAAAATATTGTGGAAACACATACAAAAATGCATAAAACAAGAGAGACATGGATATACATCGTTCACCGAATTTGAGCTATGCCTACTGAGAAATAGTCAGTCCTTCCTTTTATATTATCCAGTAAAATGAAGAGATACAACTTACAATAGATCTGTTGTAATTCCCTCTTCACTCTCACACAACACCCTTTGTCTCTCTCACTCAAAATAAGGATCCAAAATGGAAATATAATTCCCTCATATAAACTGATGGGGTGCCTTCTAGGAAAAATAACCCTAAATTAACATAAATTCTATAGTCACTTCATCTTCCTAATGAATGACCGAGATTGACTATGAAATCAAAATATTTGACAAGGAAAATTTTCATCTAATTTTAGCTTCGGGGGTATTTCCCATGAACCCCCACCAAGGGAGGTTCATAAAAGTAATCGTCACCCCCCCAAGTCCTCCCCGATGATGATTAAATGGATGAAATTACCTCTCCATTAGGAACAGGGATCCAACATGACTGAAACAAAAAGCTCTAAACAATCAGGATTATAATTAGTGTCCACACCCAATAATCTCCCACTTGGAAACTGAATATAGAAAATCCATCGTTGCTTCACATTTTGGATGATGCTTCCACTTTGGACCTGAATGTTTTTCATCTTCATCATCATACTTGAAAACCAATTAAAACTAAGTAGGATATCATTTTCTCCCTAGTTACAACTTTTTTAACATGCCTGGAAGATTATGGCTAGTGTGCATCTTTTCCATCTTTAATTGTCCATCTTGCAACACTAACTGTATGAAATGGTACTTAATATATATATATGTTTATTCTTGGAACGAAATATTGATTTCTTTGCAATATAAATGTCATATTTTTAATCCCCATCACCCCCTACCCCATGGACTTATTTAACGATGATTAAATGGGTGGCGTTGCCATGCCATTAGGAACAGTGATCCAACACTACTAGAACAAAAATCTCTGAAAAATAAGGAAAATAATCAAGCTCCACACCCAACAAATATTTTAAAACTTCTAAGAATTTGTTGTCGTAAGTTTATTTGAAGAGTGAAGAAGATATAGATAGAGTGTGGACAACAATTAGTAGGTAGATGAGTAAGGTAACAAAGTTGTGGTAAAGAAGATGTTGGTAGAACATCAGTGCAAGAATTTCCTATTCTTGTTGTTAGATTTATTTCTAACATGGAAGGTGCGGCACGACACCAGACCATGTTACCTAGATTACCTTCAACAAATAAACCATGAATTTATAAACACAAGTAGACTTGGTCAAGTGACTGAACAAAATGAACATATACTAGGAAACAAAAATATATGTCAAGACAAACACACTAACATGATGTATTGGGGTAGTTAATAGGCATGGAAAATACAAGGGGAAATGCCCCGTAGCCATGGAACGTGTGACCCCAAACCCCTTAATTAGTTAAATGTAGTAATAGGAGGGAATGTAAACCTAAGTTGACGGTTGTGAAAACTCGTAGATAATGTGTGATGAAGTAACACAGTGGTAAATTTGATAATGTAATTTACTATAACAATTGTAAGCATGCAAGGAATACTCTAGGTTATTCCCTTGAATCGCCATAGCATTTTATTTATGTATTACCTTGTACCTTAAGCTTGATGTACTATTGGAAGATCCATAGAAGGAAAATGGAGAAAACATGAATTAAATAATAAATATTCCTTGAACTTAAATTAAAAACGAAATAATGGTAGAGATAAATATGCTTACTGTAGGGATAGTTTGATAATGTAATTAGATAACTCCCATGTTGGGGTAAAAACCCTTCTTTTGCATGAAACAACCCACAATAATAATAATAATAAACATGGACATTATTTGGTTCATTTGCACAAGGAACAAGAGAATATTTACCATGAATGTGGTGAGTTAAAATGAGCTTTTTCGAACTTGGTAATGTTTTTTTGTGACAGGGTGGTATCATGGACTATGGTGGTGCCTAAGGAATATACTACTAATTGTAAATCATCATGGGCATAGGGTAAGGAACCCTCCCTTGAGATGATAACAAGTAACTTTCCTGCGTGGGGTTATAATAAGTTAACCAATTATTTTCAGATTGGAATAGAACTATTTTTTATTAATATTCCACTGGACCTTACATATCAAATATATTAAATAATTTGAATGAAGTAGGTAACAGGTCATGTTACGATCTATAAAAAAGGGGTTACATGGTGAGTATGAACAATCATTATGCATACAAGAACTAGAGGGGAAAACCCCATGACTGTACAAGGAAGCAAGAATGTGTATGATCTACAAAAATAAATTGTAATACAAAATGAAGAAAAAGAAAAAAAATTGAAAATATTGCAAAGTGACCCTGGGTCGGCACTAAATAAAATTGGAAAGCAGCCCATGACGGGCATACGTAAGTTTACTAAGAAAAATAGGCAATAATATGGCCATCTGTAATATGGAAAGAAAAAGGGAGTAATCTTAAACTCTACTTATGCATGGTTAATAAGTAACATTTGAGCTAGGATAAAAGTGTAGTAATGTTATTTAATACAAATCACAATAGTTGCAATCTATTATGAGGGACAAGGATTGTAAATTGTTTTTGAACATATTACTTCTGAAATCTGAAACTTAAGATGGAACCATAGGATGGGGTATTCATCAATTGGCATAGCCATTAGGTAAGTAAAATAATTTACAATGATGAGTATATAATTGTGTTACTAGCTCTTACTGAGTGCAGGTTACTGACCCTTGTCAAGTTATGATGCATCATGATGACCCTTTTTGGACATATATAAACAATAATTAAAGGGGATTTTAATTAAGGTTAATGTGTGTGTGTGTGTGTATTCTTAATTGATGGAAAACTAATGACCATAATGATTGTGAATGTAGGTTAAATCAGTTGAAAATTTATTGGTCGAATGTTTATGTATTCATTACTATAAAAATTAAATCATGTTGTAGAGATTACAAATCACTCAGATTAAGTGCGGTGGAAGCAATTCAACTGGGAGAAGAGACCCGATAGATGAAGATTATATGTGCAAGGCATATCCTAGCCTATGGGGAGGCCTAAGAAAACATTTAGGATAGTGTTTGACTCAAGGGGGGAAGTTGTAGCACCACTCCGTAAAAGTTGTAAATGTTTTGTTTAGGAAGGGGTTCAATAATAACCAACTAAGTTGTTATATCTCTCATTTTTGTTTAGGATCAAATTAGTTCTCTGAACCGAGATAGGTAGTACTAGTAGCCGGAAAAAAGTTATGGGTCCAAACTATCTCTAAATAGTAGGATAGATCTAGTGATCGTCATCATAAACCATTAAATGGTACGGATGAATTATTGACTCATAACTTAATAATTCAAGCATATAAATGTTAGAAATGTAGAAATATGGTGATAGAATTGCAACTTCTGAAGAAATTTTAATCTAAATCAAGAGACTCATTCTACTATATTGCTTTGTGGAATTCAATTCACAATTTAGAATAATAATCTGATACATGCAATAAGAAATAACACACATGCATATTATTTTTTTAAGGAGAACCCAAATGGGAAATAACCTGTCAAGCCACTTTGTATTAATCAGATGAATAGATATGTATTACAATTTCTTGCCTACATTGATCAAAACTACAAGTGAATCACCTTCTCTCTTCTCAATGAGAAGCTTCAACCCTGACTTAATCAATTTCTACCTTTGGTTGAGGCCCTATTTCCTTGCGCAATTCCTATAGAATTAGCACCTATCTTTTAGGAATTTTCATACAATTGATTGTAAAATTCCCAAGGTTTAAACATCTGACTTCATGCAACATGTGTACACTCAAACTAGATTATAATTTCTTGTTACCTTGCCTTAGAATCTCCACCGCATTTGGGAACTTGAATTCTCTACATGCACTAGTTATGTTTGGTTGATTTATTAGTTAACTAGATGATCACTAAGTTAGATTGTTGTCCCACTACACAACTAACCTTCCACAAGTTCCTCCAATTGTTAGAGCTAGTTTAACTAAACACAATTGGATATAACTGAACTGGATTACTAACATCTAATAATCACACATTCTTAACTAAACTCTAGGCCCTCTAACTCAAATTTATTGAGTTAACTAAGTGATAAGAGCCATCTCACACAAGTTAACTACATCCAAATTATCTGCTACTGCGGAAATTCAAATTTTATTAATTTGACCAAGGAAAAATCAAATTGAGATTTCTTTCTGCATTTTTTAGCACTCCCTCTCAACAAGAAAGGGATTATCAACCACTCGTATCCTACACCTATGGAAGTTGAACTTCCTTCTTCACAAATACTTTTTCAAGATGTCAACATATTGTTCCTCTATCAGAATTTATTGTAGCAACATTATCCTCCTTTGCACATAGTCTCGTTAATGATGATACCAAATATCTATATGCTTGGATCGATCATGAAATACCAAATTATTAAAGAGCATAATGCAACTCTGATGATCACAATAGATCATAGTTGGATTCAGCATTTGACCAAATAGTCCCACAAGTATCTTTCTCATCAATATCACCTCACATGTTGCTCGACTTGCAGCTGTGTATTCTTTTTCTATTGAGCTGAATGCCATAGATCTTTACTTCATGTTGTACCAGGAAACTGTTGTAGAATCAACATTGAAAATTCCACCGGATGTACTTTTTTTGTCTAATCAAAACCTTTTCTAATATGCATCTGTGAAGCCACACAACTCACTCCCTTTGTCTATTTGTACCATAATCGATACTGGGTAGTTCCTCTGAGGTACTATAAAACATGCTTAGCTTCCTTCTAATACAATTTGGTTGACCTAACCATAACTTGGCTTAGTTGTTTGACTGCATAGAACATATCTAGTTGTGTGTTCACAAGATACATCAGTGAACCCACTAATTGATGGTAAGTGGTAGCATCCACCCCTTCACCTGAAGTGGCAATTTCCTTCCTCTAGTTGGTCGCTAGAGGTGTCCCCATGGGCTTACAATGTTCCACACAGAATCTCCATTATATCTCATTGGCATACTTTCGTTGAGATACAAATAATTCTCCATCACCTTGCCATACTTCTAGCCTGAGGAAGTAGTGAATGAGATCCATGTTCTTCATCTCAAATTACCTTGCAAGGTCCTCCTTGTAAGAGTCGATCAATTCCTCATCACCTATGAATATTAAATCATCCACATATAAAAAAATGATAAGAAATTTACCTTCTAAAAAAATATGGTATACGCCCACATCCACTTCACTTTTGGGGAAGCCAAATCCAGTGAGATAACTATGAATCTTGGTGTACCAAGTGCAGGGTGACTGTTCGAGACCATACAATACTCGCTTGAGTCTACACACATGAGAATCATATTCAAATGACTGAAGACCTTCTAGTTCCTCTATGTACACCTCCTCAATAAAGCCATTAAGAAATTTTATTTTTACATCGATCTGTTGAATCTTCCACCTCATCTACGCAACCAGTGCAAGAATTTATTTGATGGAAGAATGCATTTCTATGCTAGAAAATGTTTCCTAATAATCAATTCCCACAATTTGAGTGAATCATTTAGCCATAAACCTAGCCTCATACTTCTATGCTTCCATATGCTACATTCTTAACCTTGAAGATACATCTTAAATCCACAATTGATTTATCTGTCAGTCTCGGTACCACTTCCCAAACACTATTCTTCATGATGGATTCGTATTCTTCCACAATCACATCAACCCAAACTATTTTTTCAACTGCTTCCTAAAAGCAGGATGGCTTGATATCTACAAGCTCATTCATTAGAGACATGTAGCTGTTGGCATTATGGTTCTGGTATGATTATATGTTTCAGATGTTGTACTTGATGGCAACACCCATGGCATGGCTCTCATTTTTGATGAAAATAAAGAAGTACGCAGGAGAAAAGTTCAGGAGGTGCATACCCGTAGGTATACCATGCAGGGACCGCGTCCAGATACGCGGGTTACCCATTCATGGGGTGCGTACCCCAGTGCACACACTTCAAGTTAGTAAAGCGCCCACACGTGGGGTTTCTCATGGTATTTAGCCGACGGTTTTGTGTTATTATGGTGTCGGCCCATGGTATTAATCCATGATTTAAGGAAGAGCTTTACTATATAAAGCTAAGGAGATCATTTGGCTTGGGCATCTTTTGAGTATTGAATATCTTAAGATCTGATATTGGGTTGTCGGTTTAAAAAGCTTGATCTTTAGAAGAGAAGTTGGAAGCGAATCTGTGAAGGGTGATCTCTCGAGCGCAAGATCAGATCTGAGTATCTGACTGTATTTTGGCCCTAATTAGAGGTGCGCAAGTGATCAACAGTGACAGTGCATGGGTACGCAGAGGAAACAAAGGGTCAGTGCCTGGGTACGCAGAAGAGACGAAGGGGAAGTGCGTGGGTACGCAGAGGAAACAAAGGGTCAGTGCGTGGGTACGTAGAAGAGACGAAGGGGAAGCACGTGGGTACGCAGAGGCAACAAAGGTGAATTGCGTGGGTACGCAGCGCGATAGTGTTTCAGGTGCATGCTTTCTATTTAAGTACGCGGCGCGACAGTCTTTCTGGGTGCGTACCTACTGTGACAGTACACGGCGCGATAGTTCTTCTCGGTGCGTGCCTACCTTATAGTACGCAGTGCGATAGTACATTTGGGTGCGTACTGTATGCAGATCAGTGAAAGGAGAAGTGCGTGGCCACGCAGTACAGCAGAAGGAGATCTGCGGGTATACGCAGAGAGGCAGAGGGTGAAGTACGTAGTGACGCAAGCCAGTAAAAGGAAAAACTGCATATCTGTGTTAAGATCTTCTGTTGGTTGAATTTTTCTGTTGATAAGGTGTTCTGGGTTCTGTTCTGTTATTGTTGATCTGGTTATTGCAGCTGACTGGTATAATTTACATGTACTTGATAATCATTTGATGTATATGGATCCAGTTTGAAAATTTATGAAAAGTGGTCCTTGAAAAGAAGTACGGGGTTGTAGCTCCCTTCCAGGAGAGACTGGAAAACGAGAGAGAGTTGTAGCTCTCTGCAGGTTGCAGCCTACGTACTGGTAAAGGACTGCACCAGTACATGACCATTGTAAAAGGAGTTTCTAATTTGAAAGAAGATAGAGACATATTGTAGCAGGTGGTTTTGACCCACATTGGGTTTCCACCTTATATCTGGTGTTCTTTGATGTGACTGTCTGTTTTTCTTGTTCATGCTCATTATTTTATGGTACTGACATGCAAAAATAATTCAAGAGTAAATAACAAAGATTTGGTAAAAGAACTAGATAATACTGATTCACCCCCCCTCTCAGTATTATTTTCAACAATTGGTATCAGAGCAGGTCCATCTGAAGAAGCTTGATCGCTTGAAGGAAGATCTTTCATCATGAGCAACTACGAGAGGGAAGCATCTATCAGGCCACCAATTTTTGATGGGACAAACTTCAATTATTGGAAGGTAAGAGTTACTACATATCTTCAATCTCTTGGTACAGATGTTTGGGATATCATAGAGACATGCTACAATTTTCATTCAGCTACTCCTACAGATGCGGCCGAATAGAAGAAATATGAAACAAATGCTAAAGCAGTCAATACTTTGCTGGGATGCTTATCTCAAACAGAGTTTGTGAAAGTTATG